>JANTPZ010004049.1:0-15611 GCA_025593235.1 Vachellia pachyceras
AAAAATCAAAGTAAAACATATTGAGCTGAGCAGACCTTTTAGTAAACGGTATACCTAAAGAGTTGGAACCGTGCAAACCTTCAAATGTGAATGTTAATCATGTAACTTTGCCTATATCAGAAGAACGCACATGGACCTGACTTGGTAGAAACTGTGGATATATCATGTCATTTTTATGGGCACTAGTTCATCATACATCCCATCCAAGGTCTCCTTATTTTCTTGTGGCTAGTGAAATATGTTCAAGTGTTATTGCGTCCCCTCCTTTTATCTGTTTTCGATGTTAGCACTAGAGTTCTGAGCTCTTGGCATCATTTTTTAAATAATGTCTAAAGTCACTTATATCATACCATGATAGCATTCCTGGTCATACTCCAAAATCTAATAAAATGCATGCAGTAAGCATGTAGAGTGATGGGAAAGAAAAACAAGTTAACTGAAGAGCCAATGGAGAGGGCAAAATATGTAATAAAAAGAATTTCAGCATAGAGAAACACACCAAGTTACAACTGATGATCATTCAGTACATCTTTCTTACCACTGAAAAAAATTAAAAACTGGCATAAGAGGGGGGGAAGATAGTACCTCCTCAGGTGAAACACCAGCATCTTCAAGGCTACTCCGGATACATGTAGATACACTAAGTCCATCGGCTCTAGGATCAGTCATATGAAAAGCATCACAGTTAATAGCACCTCCCAAGTATTCAGCAATAATAGGTGCACCTCGCTTCATTGCGTGTTCCAGGCTCTCCATTACCTGTCAAAACAAATTTTACCCTTGAAGACTCAGAAATTAGTTAGTAGAGCAATGTTAGGACCCTTCTGAAAACCTAGGAGAATACATGATAAGGGAAAGACACCTTTTGTTGGTCAGGTCTTTGATTCACTATTTTGAAGAAAGAAACAGAGACGTAGGGTGGCTTTAGGATGGCTGTAGAGGGCAAAGGTAGTCACTTTTTGAATCTTTAAACCTTCACTCTGATTTGGGAGAGAGGCAGAGAAGAATTTTAAAAATAGATAGTGGCTAAGGATTGAGGCCTTTGGAGTGGAGAGAGCCAATCCTCTTGAAAGATTGGCAAGGGTGGAGGAAGGTGGTCTTTCTTCATCATATTTTGTGTATGTGTTGGCGTACGTTTTTTGCGTGTCTGTTTCAGTGTATCGCTGTGAGTGTATGTGTGATTTGGGTCTCTTGTTCATTGTAATATGGGGTGTGTTGCAATCCGTAACAGTTTTATTAATACCAAGCATCTATGTTGTTATTTTCTAGTTTTTTAATTATGTTAAAAGCTAGTTAGGATGGGGGTCATAACATAAACACACCATAACCACACTAGAAGACCATTTTTCACCAGTTTACTATATATACTTAGTCCTATGATGGTCTTAGAGTTATTTTGCTTAGGAAGCATATGAGCCAATAGAATTGGCTATTAACCTTGACAGGTGATAAGATTCATTTTAACACGAAAGCATGCATTTGTTGCCTATCCATATCAAATACATAGTTTGTTTGGATAGCCCGTTGGAAGAACGGACACAGATTCCGAAATAAATATGTGAGATGAGTTTTGTCTCGGTAAGCGCATGAATGGCTTTTGGATGCTCAAACGGGCTATCCAAACAGAGCGACAGATTTCCTCATAGTTCAGCCTTACTATACCAGAAGGTCACAATGCTCAATCAAAGAAAACAATAAACACCAATACATAAATTTGATTCTCTGCACATGATAAAAATTTATTAAACAATAAATGCAAGCTTACCAACATTC
Organism: Vachellia pachyceras; assembly: GCA_025593235.1. Classification (NCBI taxonomy): domain Eukaryota; kingdom Viridiplantae; phylum Streptophyta; class Magnoliopsida; order Fabales; family Fabaceae; genus Vachellia; species Vachellia pachyceras. Next base: position 1,774 of record JANTPZ010004049.1, read on the forward strand.
CAGCACCTTCACCCAGTACAAGGCCATCTCGTTCTTTGTCCCAGGGCCTTGAAGCAGTTTTTGGGTCATCATTTCTCTGGGATAGACCCCTGAGTGCAAGAAAGCCCCCTAACCCAATGGGAAGGACAGGAGCTTCGGTCCCACCTGCTATCATTAGATCAGCCTCTCCCCTACGTATGTGGTTAGCGGCAGCATAAAAGCAATAATTGGAGGTAGCACATGCAGCTGAAATGGAATAAGTTGGACCCATGAATCCAAGATCGATTGCAAGCAAGGCTGAACCCATATTAGGAATTGCATAAGGAATGAAAAATGGTGTTATTTTGCGGTATCCTTTCTCTATAAGATTCTGAACACCATCAGAAAAGACTGTAAGGCCTCCCATTCCTGATCCAACAAGCACACCAGCTCGTTCCTTGTCAATCTGCACATAGAATCAGAACTGAACAATTTAAGTTCTTCATGAATACATTGCTCAGCTTAAACCAATAAAAGGTGCGGGTAAAAAAGTCAAGGAATAACATTAAGGCCTGATACAAGTTTGTGTGCTGTAGCACATTCTGCAGAGGGTAAGAATAACTTATCATGCATGTAATAATTAAATATTCAAATAGGATTGCATCCCAATGCGGTACTATGGTTAAATATTTTTTATAAAAAAGGGCCCATTTTGGTTGTTATAGAGATATGAAATGCCCCAGGCGGAAGGGGATGAATTGCACTTATGAAGGACAGTGCACTGTGTGTGTTAGGCCGAAGGAAAATGTTCCATCCCCTCGTTTATTTGATTTAAAATTTTGGAAGGATCTAAATCTACCATCCCCTCCTCTCTATATCCCTATTTTTGCTTCCATCCAAATTAGAATTTTTTTGGAGGGAACCAAATTTTTTTATAATTTCACCCTTGTACCTTTTCTATCATTCCATTAATGTCATTAAGAAAAACTATTATTATAATTAATTAAATAGTGTAATAAAATAAAGAACATATTATAATAAAACTATATTATTATAAATACAAAATATTGTTAAATTTAAAATAAATAATATTATTCCATTTTCAGGATATAATATTACATCTATTCTAAATAAAAATATTAATGTATTAATTAGAGTTAATATGTAAATTAATTTATATAAAATATAAATATAAATTAACACAACTATTTCCCTCCCTTCCTCAATTAAATAAGGGAACGTTCAAAATATCTTCCTTCAGCGAAACTAAGAAAGATGATCTTCTCCCTGTCATTCCATAGCCTTCCATCTATCCCCTCTCTAGAGGGCTAAGCTCCGTTTGGTAAACCCGTTGGCACAACGGGTGCACTTACCGAGACACTTTTCCTCTCACATAAACTACCTCGGAATCTGTGTCCGTTCTCCCAACATGCTATCCAAACGGAGCCTAAGAGTTTGTTTGGATGTCATTCCTAAAATTTAGGGTTTATCCAAGTACTCACATTTTTCAGAAAAGCTATTTTGAACACAAAACCTCAGTTTGAAACTTAAGTTTTGAAAAAACTATTTTCTTGTCAAATCATACCATATCTCCTAATAAATTTTCTCTTTCATACTTTTTCTTTCTTTCTCTTTCCTACATACTTTTTGCCTCAAACTCTGTAAAAGTAAATAACTTCCCAAACACAATATTTCAAAACCTAGGTTTTAAAATATAGGTTTTACCTTGAAATTCGTAAAATCTATTCTTCAAAACCTAAGTTTTACCTAAGAATTCGTAAAAACTATTTTAAAAAGGACTTCCAAATAAACCCTAAATCTAACGTGCTTCAAACTGAGATTTGATAGCTCTTAGTTAGGGAGGTACAAGGCAACAAACGAATCGACAGATTAAAGGCTTTAGCAATATGAAATTTCTGATTTGATTATCATACCTTCCCCAGTTTTGGCAAGAACGGGTTTGATGAAATCATCTTGGGTGCTGCAATTTGTATGGGTTGTGATCTAGGAGGCAGTGATTTAATCTCCGTTTTGGTTGACATTTTGCATACGCATGTATGATCATCTTTATTATCTACAGTATGATAGCAGTGTGATCATCTCTAGCATACGTAGATTGTATCTTTTATCCAAAATAATACGTATTTATAGCTCTATATTAGAGCATTTACATTGTATTCATTTTTAAGATGATAGAATTTGTTTCTTTTAGCCGTGATTGTTTGCGCTCACTCCCATTAAGGAGGAGATTTTTCCACATTAAATCTAAATAGCTGTTTTTATATTTCCCTTTGTATTGTATTGGCTCTTGCTCGCGTGCATGATAAACCCATATATCAATCATTAATAGTAATAACTGTATCAAAAAAATAATTAATAGTAATAAAGTTAAAAGTTAAAACCACCTTTGAAAGGCTATCACCCCCAAGGTCGGCATCCTCGAGAGCCTTCTTGCCGGCAACGATGCAGTACCGAAGGCAGTCATCAAGACGCCTCTCATTCTTGCCATCAATGTACCCTTCGGAGCTGAAGCCTCGGATCTGGCCAGCGAACCTGGTGGGAAATTTGGAAGCATCGAATCTGTCGATTGGACCAATCCCACTCTCTCCCGCAAGAAGCTTTTCATAGTAAGCATCGACGTCGTTGCCAAACACAGAGACAAGACCCATTCCGGTTACCACAATCCGCTTCTTCGGGTCCTTCTCCCTCTTCGGCGCGGAAACATTGGGGGATGCAGTGGACGAGATGTAGGACACCTTGTTGGATCTTCTTGCAGTGCCTTTGTACGATTTGCGAAGTGGGTCCAATGCAGAAACTCGAAGAGTTGGGGATTGAAGGGTCTGCATAGTGCTGCGGCGGCGGCGGCGGAGTTAGAGGATTACCTCGACTTTGTTAACTATGAGGAGAATGAGAGCCCCGCTTCGGTTTCTTCCGGAAAAAGCAAGGCAATCTATTTGGGTACCTCTAAAGTTGACTCCATTTTTTTTTTATGTGGCTGATGTGCCAGAGGGTGCTGTTCATAGTTAGCTAGCTAACTGAACTGCGAGTTCGTGTCAGTCAGTTGCTGAATAGACTCTTTGATCTACCCATGGTGGCCTCGTCTGAAAATAGTGTTTTTATACAACTTAAAAAAAAATATGGTGAAGAGATTACCTCATTTCAAAAACAATACGATTGAACAAACTTTTCACTTTTTCAAATAGAATGTGAAAGAAGCCCAATGAAGTCATGTTGCCACCAAAAAATCCAACAACCCAAAAGAGATATCACTTATGGTTTGTTTAGTACACTATAATTGATTTTGGTGGAGATGGAGATGGAAATGAGGATGGAAATGGATATAAATATAAGAAAAAATGAGAGGTAAAAAAAATCAATTCCATGGACAATTCCATAGGTTACATTTTGGAATTCATTTCTACCCATTTTAAATTCCACCCAATTCTACCATAGCAAACGTAACATTAGAATAGTTGCTGCCAACCTGATAAGGCTACAGCCACACATCCAACGTTGATCAGCACCAAACTATCATGCGTTAGTTGCCACCAAAATCAGGTTTTGTTTCTTTTTTTTTTTTTGCGGAAAAAATCAGGTTTTGTTTCTTGCCAACCAAAATTAGGTATTTATGTGCAACTTAATTCCAAAGCAAACACATTATGGCTATAAACATGCTTGAATTTTTAAGTTACTACAATATTATATTTATAAACCAAACGTTCATGTGTTTGTTTGAGAAACCTCGAAATCACTGAAAAAGCATTTTCACGTAAGTTCAGACAAAATACCTCTCACATACTTGCCTAAAACCCTGTAAAAGCACTCAAAATAAACTTATCCAAGCATTATGGTGATTTTATCTACTACATGTTATGATATATAATCCTAATATTCATTTATTATTGTGTAAAATTAAAAGTTTATGAAAATTTGAAACATGGTCTGTTTTAATACACATGGTTCCTTGTTAATGTCACTGAAAGAAGAAAGAGAGTGCAGAGAGCAATATGGTTAATTTCATATAAAATCAATTTTGCAGGAGAGAATGTCCATGTGGACAAGCATATAGAAATAACAATGTATTGAACTTAATAAAAAAAACATTTTTTTGTGACTCAAGCACCTAGTAAAAGTTTGTGACTTAGTAATAATCATGTTCATATTTTTTGTGATAAGGTGCTAAGTAATAATCATCCATCAGAAAATCATCATGTCCACATTATCCTCCTCACCTAGCACAATAAAATAATCTGTGACTCAAGCACCTAATAAAAATTTCTTACTCCTTTAGAATAACTTGTATTAGAGATAAAATCTTTGTAAAAGTTATTCTCAAACCGATTTCTAAATAAGCTGAGTTTAGATAATTGCGATGCTGTAGATTTTAGTAAAAACAATTTTACATGTCTTTTACCGATTTACCCTCGTCAATTAGTAGTGGTAATGCGGGTTGCCAAATTTGGCGGGCTGCGGGCTGCCAAAAGCCAGCCCGCCTAACCCGCTTTTTTATTTTTTTAAAAAAAATTATATTTTATGTATTTTTTTAACATTTTTTATCCCAATATTTTTTTACAAAGGAAAAAGTAATATTAAAATCTATTTTTAGAAAATTATTGAACATTTATTCATAGAATTTGAAAGAGAATAGCATAAATATGCAATCTTATAAGAAAAAACTGGATAAAAAAGGAAAAAGAATTTATTTTTTATTTTTTTAAAAAAATATAAAGTTGGCGGGCTGCAAGCTGGGACTTTCCAGCCCGCCAGGTGGCGGGCTGGCCCGCTTTACCAGCATTATCGTCAATGCCTACGGACCAAATGGAGCCCCTTTCTGGCGTGTGGCGACACATTAGTGCATGTTTGGGAAACAATTTTTCCCACGATGCACACAAGTCAAGATAAAAACATCTTGAAATTCGTAAAAAGTATCTCAAAAGTCGTAAAAAAACATTTCAAAATCTGTAATATCATCTTAGAATCCGTAACTTATTTCTCCTAATGGATTCCTGAACACAGAAACAGCGGAAAAGCCAGAACCATCCCTATCTTGTTGGCCAACTCTCTCTCTCTCTCTCTCTTTTTCTCTCTCTCAGTTGCTTGGTCTCACTTTCAACTCTGAATTCCATCAACGAGTGCATAGTTTATTTAATTCTCTTTCGATGTTTATATATTCCTTTGGGATTAGCATACGTCTTGTTTTACTGATTATATTTGGAATCAGAACAACATCAAATCTTCGTCTTTGAATTGGCTACTTGTTTTTCTGATGCATTGATGAACTCCTACAAAACTATGGGTTTTCTTTTATTTTTTTTCAATAATTACTGACTCAAAATTCAGAGAAACAACCTCGTAAACGAATATAGAACCAAAAAAAAAACTCAATCAATGAAGACTCCTTCCATGTGAGGTGTGAACAAGCTGAACAACTCAAGGCTTGAAAGCAGAAAAGGCCACTACAGAATTGTGTCCACCAATTCCTAACGAACTTGAAATACCTGAAACAAAATAAATAGCCATTAGATTTACAGATACAGCCCTAATCCTTGGAGAATGTACTGAATTAACAATTTAATACTCTTTAGTTTTCAGTCTTAAAAAAATCAGCAAATGACTATCTAGCCTTCAAAAATAACCAAAGAACAAATGTGTAACAGTTCATGATTCTTAATGATTAAACTCACTGGTGCAAGAGAAGGGGAAGGGAGAAGAGAGAGACAGAGAAGAGGACGAGAGACCATAGAGGAGGAAGATAGCAAAAAGGAGGGAGAAAGAATTGAGAGAAAGCGAAAACTCAGTATCATTCAAAATACAAAATTACACAGTAAATAAGTTGAAATGTTATTTATATGCCTCAACCTAAGCCTATAAATTAATAACAGAATATTGTACAAACCTAAAATAAAATGCAAAGTCACAATTAATGATAAAAGAAGATAATCAAGCAACATTAAATGAAAATATTTTGTAATAATGATAAATAACCTAGACATATTTGAAAATTCTAATCATCCTTATTTCATATCCCATCACTTTTCCATTGCTTGAAAGGAAGCGTATCTGAGGAGTTAAAATGAAGGCATGGATTTGTGGAAGGAATGGTGGAATTTAGTGTGGCACTTCCATATGAAAATCTTTCTAGCAAGTGAGATAGTAAAAGAGAGAACCAAAACAAATGAACATCGATGGTTAATATACTGATATTGATGCTCATCGTCCTCATATCGTCTATAGATTTCATAACCCAATTGATATTGAACATGTTGGGGTAAGGTGTCATACTTACGTCGACACTATATTGAGAAGTTGGAACCAGACTCTAATACCAATTGATGCATGACAGTGAAGAGGAAGGGAGAAGAGAGAGATAGAGAAGTGGAAGAGAGACCAGAGAGAAGGAAGACAGTAAGAAGGAGCGAGAAAGAACTGAGAGGAAGAGAGAAGTCAATATATTATTGATCAAATCATAAAACGTGCAAAGACAATGGATTGGGGTGTTATTTATAAGCCTCAAATTAACCTTAGATATTAGAGACAATTTCTAAAAACATAAAATTAAAAGAAAAATCACAATTAATGATAAAAGAAGATAATCAACCAACATTAAGTCCAAATATTCCCAAATAATGATAAATAATCTAAACATATTTGAAAATTCTAATTAGTCATTATTCTATATTCCATCACTCAACACTAATTTCCAAGAACCTAAGTCAAAGCTGCTTAACAATTTAGAGACTAAATTATCAGTTCAGTATATAAAAAACAACAGGGTAGTAAAAGATCTGGAAGCTTTTCACCAAAAGAAAAAAAAAAGATCTGGAAGCTTACCAACATTCACTTCATGTTGCTGCTTTACATTTGCAACTGTATCAAATTCAACTGAAGGCTCAGGGTTCTGCACTCAAGAACAAACACATATTATGACTGCTTCACTAACACTCAAATCATTTCATTGCAGCAACAACAGAATAATTTTGACCATAAGATTTTGAAACTGAAGTAATTTCCACAACACCTCAGTCCATCATGACCTTTCCAATCACCCAGCAAAAGAAAAGCAACACACCACGCATAAACCATTTGACATCTTGGTATTATAATGATAGCCAAAGGAACAACACAAATTTGGTATTTACATATTACTGGGTCAAATAAAATGCATGAAACCCAGGGGGAAAAAATCAGTTGTTCGGACGGATTTCATGTAAATTAATGGCCATATAATTGCAATGAACTTTATAGGGCACCAAACTTTATGTAAACTAGTAATTTCTAGATACCAAATTGTCTAATGGAATCCTCAGGAACAAAAGCTTCACTAATGCATTCACATCCTAGAAAAAATCCCCACCACTGTGAATAACAGGAAGAGAAAATACTGAAATTGACCAGAAACCTTCCTTTATCATTATGGGCATCCATGCTCTATTTATTGGCCCTAACAACAAAATCATAATCATTGAAAAAAAATCATTGAAGTTAAGCATACAAATTGATTGATCGAAGGATGTAGCCATCCTGTTGTTATGGCTTTAACTGTGGCGATGGCTTCCAAACCCCCAGCTGCACCAACACCGTGCCCTATCATTGACTGATTCAAAAAGTATATGGCTGGAAATTAGTCAAATATAACCTCATATAATTCGAAAGACAATGAAATTTTTACCACCATAAGCTAAAGAGTGGGATAATACCTTGGTGGCATTAATTTTGATCTCTGATGTGTTCTTGAAAACCTTTTTGATAGCATTGATCTCTGCCAGGTCACCAGCAGGAGTAGAAGTCGCATGAGCATTTATGTAGTTGACCTTGAAAAAAAAAAACTCAAACAGGATGCTTTTAGCTGGCTAATATACACTATTTGAAAATGAACACTAAGAGTATAAACAGATATGTACAATATCATGTATTGTTCAAATAGTTACAAGTTCAAGGGTTAGAACAAAAGAACGACACCCATTTCTCAAGTGTATGCACACTCACGCTTTCACATATAAAGACATTATCAGCTGTGAAAGAGTCCTTTTGGTAAACGTTATACCTGAAGGATTGGAACAATGTACACCTTCAAATGTGAATCTTAATCATGTTATTTTGCCTATATCAGAAGAATGCACATGGACTTGACTTAGGAGAAACTATGGATATATCATGTCATTTTTACGAGCACTAGTTCATCATACATCCCATCCAAGGTCTCCTTACTTTCTTGTGGCTGGTAAAATATGTTAAGTTACTATGTCCCCTTATTTTATCTGTTTTCAATATCAGCACTAGGGTCTGAGTTCTTGACATCAATTTTTTTTTTTAATGCAGCATCCATAATAGCCCAACTAGATCTACACATTTATCACGAATAAAAAAAATTCAAGTTTTCTTGATTGGATCAGCATAACATGCACCTAACTTCTTCAGAGAAATGATTTGGAACCACTTTGGAAGCAAATCTTGGAGGCCTACTCTATATTATGCTACAGAGCAACACCTTTCTAAAAGAATGTCTAAAGTCATTTATATCATACCGTTATAGCATTCCTGGTCATATTATAAAAACCAATAAAATGCTTCCACTAAGCATGTAGAGTGATAGGAAAGCGAAGCATGTTAACTGAAGAACCAATAGAGAGGGCAAAATAGTGTAATAAAAAGATTTTCAGCTTAGAGAATCACACCAGGTTACAACTGATGATTATTCAGTACATCTTTTTTTTTTTTGGGTAACATATTCAGTACATCTTTCTTAACACTGAAAATGGTAAAAACAAAATTAAAAACTGGCATAAAAGGGGGGGAAGATAGTACCTCCTCAGGTGAAACACCAGCATCTTCAAGGCTACTCTGGATACATGTAGATAAACCAAGTCCGTTGGCTCTAGGATGAGTTATATGATAAGCATCACAGTTAACAGCACCTCCCAAGTATTCAGCAATAATAGATGCACCTCGCTTCATTGCGTGTTCCAGACTTTCCAGTACCTGTCAAAATAAATTTCACCCTTGAAGAATCTGGAATTAGCTAGTAGAGCATCATAACCACACTTAGAAGAAAATTTTTACAAGTTCACCATATAGACTTAGTCCCATCATGGTCTTAGAGTTATTTTGCTTAGGAAGCATATGAGCTAATAGAATTGGCCATTACATTATCCTTGACAGATGATAAGTTTCATTTTAGCACGAAAGCATGCATTCGTTGCCTATCCATATCAAATACAGATTTCCTCATAGTTCATCCTCACTATACCATAAGGTGACAATACTCAATAGTGTAGAACAATTTTTTAGTTGATCAATCACAGAAAACAATAAACACCAATATATAAATTTGATTCTCTGAACTTGATTAGAATTTAGTCAAGAATAAATGCAAGCTTACCAACATTCCCGCACCTTCACCCATTACAAAGCCATCTCGTTCTTTGTCCCAGGGCCTTGAAGCAGTTTTTGGGTCATCGTTTCTCTGGGATAGACCCCTGAATGCAAGAAAGCCCCCTAACCCAATGGGAACGATAGGAGCTTCGGTCCCACCTGCTATCATCAGATCAGCCTCTCCCCTACGTATGTGGTTAGCGGCAGCATAAAAGCAATAATTGGAAGTAGCACATGCAGCTGAAATGGAATAAGTTGGACCCCTGAATCCAAGATCGATTGCAAGCAAGGCTGAACCCATATTAGGAATCGCATAAGGAATGAAAAAAGGTGTTATTTTGCGGTATCCTTTCTCTATAAGATTCTGAACACCATCAGAAAAGACTGTAAGGCCACCCAATGCTGATCCAACAAGCACACCAGCCCGTTCCTTGTCAATCTGTACAAAGATTCAGAACTCAACAATTCAAATTTCTCAAGAATACATTGGTCAGCTTAAACCAAAAGAAGGTGCGGGTAAAAAAGTCAAGGAACTTCACTAATGCCTGATAAAAGTTTGTGTTCTGCAGCACATTCTACCGAGAGTAAGAAGAACGTATCATGTATGTAATAATTAAAGGTTCAAATAGGGGGGGGGGTTGCCTCTCAGTGTGATAACATGAGTAAATATTTTTTTAAAAAGTGCGTAGTTAGAAATCCATTGTGATAGTGATTTTACGCAAGTTAAAGTAAGTATATGAGAATATTTTTGTCTCGATTTATGTGCAGCGTGATTTGGGAATGGTTCTTAAACAAGCACAAAAAGGGCTGTGTTGGTCGTCGAGAGATATGAAATGCTGTGGCCGCACTTATAAAGGCTAGCACACTCTGTGAATGGAATCTTGGACTTTGGTTGGTGGTTTCAAGAGGGGAGGTAGGAGGAAGGAGGGTTTTTTTTTAATAAAAAGGCTATAATGATATTTAATAAGAAGATATGAAGTACATCATTGTGGTATATCAAAGAATATAAAGAAAATACATTGATACACACATATATAAAAAAAAGATTAAGTACCACCACTTCTTGACTAGTAAACAAAAGAAGGGAGGGTTGAAGACTTGAAACTAAGTTATGTGTGTTTAGTTTAAAAAATGAATGAAAGGGGAGGGACAGATTCTTGTCCTTTTGGCCCTCCCACTTCTTAAAAATTAAGGTTTTTGGAATGGGAGAGAAATTTAGTTTTCAATTTTAATAAAATTATCCATAAGATATCTTCATTATTCCAACGTTTAATCACCCTAATGCCTTAATCTTTTTTTCTCCCATTTGAGTAGCCTTAATACCCTTCCTGTCTGCAAGTGCACAACACCAACCTTTGTCCCAGCAAGATTTTTCCCCATTTGGTTTTGACACTTTTTTTTCAGTTCTCCCATTCTCATGTAAAATGATTCACTTCCCTAATTTAGTTTAAAATTTTGAAAGAGAAAGAAATCCAAATTTACCTTCCCCCATCGTCTATAACCCAATTTTGGCTTCTCTCCAAATTGGAGCTTTTTGGAGGGGGAACCAAATTTGTTTACATTTTTACCCCTGTACATTTTCTACCATTAATAAAATAAAATAAAAGAAATCAAAATAAAAAATATATTATTATAAAATTTATTATGAATTTTGAAAATATATCACCGTAAAATTAATTTACAATAAAATATTTTATTATAATTAAAAATAGTTTTTGATAATATAAATAATAAATAATATATTGTAATTTAATTAATTTTTAAATATATTATTATAAATACAAAACATTATTAAATTTAACATGAAAACTATTATCCCATTTTCAAAGTACAATGTTACATTTGTTCTAAATAAAAATATAACTGCATTAATTAGAGTTGATGTGTAAATTAATTTATATAGAATATAAATAAAAATATAAATTAATATGTAAGAGTAAAACAGAAAATTACTACCACTATTTCCCTTTCATCCCATAATCAACCAAACAATATATCATTAAAAATACCTTCATTCACTTCTCTTTCAACTAAGTCAAACAAGTTGATCCCTCGACTTTTCTTCCATCCCTTCCCTAACATGGTTATTGTTTATTTTTAAAAAGGCCTTATGTCGGTCATTCTAGGATATGAAATGCTGGGGGAAAGATAAACAACACTTATAAAGGATCTAATATGTTTGATTGGAGGGGAGAGGAAGGAAAGAAAGAGAAAATGCTCCCCTTCCTTAATGTGGTTTAAAATTTTGTAGGGATGGGGCTCAAATCTACTCTCCCCATCCATTTTAAACCCCTATTTTGTCTCCCTCCAAAAACCATTTTGTTAAAATAAATAATGAATAAAAATATATTATTCTTAAATTAATTAAAAATAAAAATCATAAAATTATATGTAAAACATATTTATACAAATTGATTAAAGTAAAAAATTATTATAAATAAAAATATATTATTTTTTTAAAAAATAATAATATTGCACTCATTGTAAATAAAAAATATTAATGCATCAATTAATGTTAATGTATAATTACATTATAGAAAATATAAATATAAATATAAATTAATATGTAAGGGTAAAATAGTAAATTGCTACAACTCATTCCCTTCTTTCCCCTCCTAAACCAAACAATTGATAGTTAAAAATAGGGTCAAAATGCATATTTAACAATGATGTGTTGTTCAAAGAGCAGATTGAATAAAAATGTTTTGAGAGTATCTTAAATACGTATTATGAATTGTAAAGGTATAAAAAAGAATAAGCCCGTTAAATTTGATTCACATTGATTGTGTTCTTGTTGGTGAGGTCATGACGTCGCCCGAGTTGTTGTCGTTGTCCTTGCTTCCTCTTTCCCCACCTTTCATCCTCAACCAGTCACCGTCTCTCAACCCATCGTTGTTCCTTCTAGGGTTGGGAAAAATGGTTGGGCCCGTGGGCTCAATTCGCCTAACCTTGGCGGGCTTGGGCTGGCGAAATGCTTGGCTAGCTACTTTCAGCCATCCCCGCTCAACCCGCGGGTTGAGCCCACGGCCCGCCAACTCGCCATTTTATTTTTTTTAAAAAATACATATTATATATTTTTTACCTTTTTTTCATCCCAATATTTTTACAAAGGAAAAAAATATTAAACTCTATTTTTAGGAAATTATTAAAAATTAATTGTTGAGATTGGAAAGAGAATCATGTAAATATATTATCTCATAGAAAAAAAATGGATAAAAAAGGAAAAAATAAATGTATTTCTATTTTTTTCAAAAAAAATAAAAACTGGCGAGTGGTAGGCTCGGGTTGCAGTTTTGCAACTCGTGGGCTGGCCCACTTTCCCATCCCTAGTTCCTTCTCCTATCATTGCTCCTCCTGTCATCATTTCTCCTTTGTCATTGTCGCTCCTCATGTCTCTCTTGTCCCTTAACCTATCGTCACTTCCTCTCCCTCTATTATTTATAAATATGTTCCTATCCTTAGCTCTTTGAGTTAAATTAGTCCGGTCAAGTTTGATGGGATCAATGTTTTAGTTTGAGAGTCACTTCTTCTCCTAGTCATCCAAGGTCATCGGCTTGATGGTCATAATTATGGAACCAAAGTTGTTCCACCGGAGTACATTCTCGATGTTGTTGCGAATGTTATTCCCAATATGACCTATGATGAGTGGATGGTTGGTGATAAGATATTGCTTGGGTGGCTCTATGGTACGATGACTATGGAAATTGCTTCTTAGATGACTAGCTGCAGGATGTTTTGGGAGCTAGTTGCTTCTCAGATGGCTCATTAGATTTAGTACCAAAGCTCATGTTCAACTTTGCCTGAAATCCTTACGTCACGACCTGGGACTCTACATTTTCAGGAATGATCTCGCTACGCTTGAAGTCACAACCTTACGATTCTATGTCGCAACCTTACCATTCTACGAATCGCCAACTCACCCTATTACTGCTTCTTTATTCAAATTTCAACAAGAACACGGTCAATGTGAGTCAAATTCAATGTGCTTATTCTTTTCTGACACATTTTCAATTCATAATGTGCATTTAAGATACCCTCAAAACATTTTTATTCAATCCTATCTTTTCGCAACACATCATTGTTAAATATACACTTTAATCTTTAAAAATATCATTCATCACTTCTATTTTAATTAAACCAAACAAGGTGATCCCTTCCTTATCATTCCTTACCCTTCCCCGTCCTTTACCATACCTTTATTTCAAAACAAACACAAGTGCGCTCTCCAAATCCAACGTGCTTCGAACTGAGATTTGTTAGCTCTTAGGGCTTGTTTGGAAGCTATTTTGAAAATAGCTTTTAGAGATTCCAAGGCAAAACCTAGGTTTTGGAGAATAAATTTCGGAAAATAACTTTTACGGATTCCAAGGCAAAAAAGTGGGTAGGAAAGAGGAAAGAGAAAGAATGAAAAGTAGGAAAGGAGAAAGAGAAGAAAGAAAAAGTATGAAAGAGAAAGAAAGAAAAAGTATGAAAGAGAAAAGAAAAAGAAGGAAAAAAAGCAGGAAAGA
>JANTPZ010004050.1:0-19930 GCA_025593235.1 Vachellia pachyceras
ATATATATATATATATATTACCCTCCTCCTGTCCTTAATTTGCAGTTTTCAAGATAATGGAGCCGGTAAATTAATGGAACGAAGGTGAGGGGTTGAGAGAATTCTTTTTTTTTCCCCGGATAGTGGGGATATTTTAATGACGGCTTCATTAATTGCCTTTCACATGGCGTGTCTATTCTGCGGTGGCCGCCGATCGGAGACAAGAAGATTAATGCAGAGGTGATGGAGGAGAAGAGTGGTCGGGTCGTCTGGAAGAAGGCGTGGTCCGGTGTCAGGAGAAGAGATCGGAGACGCCATTGATGAGATGATGTGTTGAAAGCAGAGGAAGAGTACTTGTCGTCGGTGGCGGCGGCGGTGGGAGTTATCACCCTTCAGATGCTTAATTGATGAGTGCAAGAAGATGAACAAAACGTGTGAGCGTCGATGGATTCTTACAATTGAAGAAGAAGCTATGGTTATACCAGGAAGCTTTTCATTTCTGGAAAGAGACAGCTGGTCTTTTTTACGAGTTGGGAAATTTGATTGTTGTGATGTGGTTAATAAATTCAAGTGCTTACGGCTTCACAGCACAGTAGCTTAGTTAGGGTTTGAGGGAGTCAATGGGCTCATTTGAGAGCGCGTACTTTTAATCTTTACCAAACAAGCTTAATGTAATTTTAAACAAGTTAGGATTATTTCATTTTTTAAAAAAATACTACTGAACATACTTTTAGTCTTACATAACTCTTTACCAAACAAGCTTAATGTAATTTGAACATTTGACACGTGGCATTTGGTGAGACCCATAAATAAAAAGTAGCCGCCCATCATAGGAGTTGACGCAGGTAGCAATTTCACCCACCACTTACCAAACATATATTGGGCTTATTTGAAAAACGTATGTTTAACAGTGTCTTTTTGTAAAACGAGATACTTTTCTCAACATATTTATCTTAATTTACATAAAAGTATTTCTCTACTGTATTCCCAAACCGGCCCATTGTGTTAGATGTGCATTTCATAAAAATTTATTGACATCTTTCCATCTCAACCTTGTTTAAAATAAGAGTAGAAATAACATAAACGTGACTAATGGAGATTAGTTCAAGTGGTATATAGTTTTATTTTGTTTAAGTAAGATCTTGAGTTTAAGTCTTAACATATGAAGAAATTTTTGTTCGGATACTCACCCATCATAATTAAGTATACGGCGCGGATTGGATCTAGGTATGAACTATAAAAATCCTCTCATTTATTTATATTGGGTATTGTAAAATCATTTAATATAAATTAATCTCCACACTCAATTAAATTAAATAGCATTGAAGAGAGAGATTGAGGCATAATGTGCTTGTTTGAAAAAGCTTATTTACTTCCTATAAGCACATTCAACAATGTTTTTTCTGTAAAACGAGATAATCTCCTCTACATATTTACCTCGGGTTGTATAAAAGTACTTCTCTACCGCATTTCTAAACGAACGCACAAATCTGACGGCGGAGAGAGAGGCAGAAGGTTAGATGAGAGGCTAGGTAGGATTAGTTGGTGGGGGAGAAAGCTAGAGAAGAGATTAGAGTCAAAAGGTATGAATATAAAGGTTATTCAAATATTACTAATCTTTTTTTTTGAGTGATGAGAGTGCATTTCATCCCCGGTATCCCAGATCCTTTCGGACCCAGACTAAACCGGGGTAACCCCGAAGTGCGCTGGGACTTTCCAGGATTCAAGCCCAAGACCTGACGGGTACGCGGCACTTTGCATTCCCCTGAACAACCAGTCGGACCAACCCTTTTTACTAATCTAAAGTAAGTGTTAGTTTAACCCAATCCGGTACCATTATATATCCTAAAATACTCTTTATATTTTATACTTATATATATATATATATTATACCTTATTATTATTTGCTTTTAAAATTTATTTATTAAACTAAATATATCTGTAGATGGTCTGTCATCCACTCATCCTACACGTATGAATATAAAGAATAGCGTTGACCTGCCATAAAAAAAGTAACAGTATTTTCCAGTTGTAGATGCAAGCAAAATTGGATCAATCTGAAGTTATATTCAATGTTTATGATATTTTCATTTCAATTTTAAATATTTATAAATGTTTTTCTACCTCTACAAAATACATGATGTTGAACGCATTTTGCTTATTTTTATACTCAATCGAGTGAGTTAAAGACTCAGACGAGTGACATCAGCTCTCAACCTGGACCCCGGCTTAAAAGCTCGTTTGGAGTCGGTTGAAAATAGATTTTACGAAATTCAAATCAAAATCTAGATTTTGAGAGAACTTTTTCAGATTTCAAGATAAAATCTAATTTATAAAGGGTGATTATATTTGGAAAATTATTGGATTTTAAGGAATTCAAGACAAAAAATAAAGAGAAAAGAGAAACAAAGAAAAAAGGGAAAGAGAAAATTTATTATGAGATAGAGGGTCCGTTTGGCAACGCGGTGGAAAAGTACTTTTACATAAGCTAAGGTAAATATGTGGAGAATATTATCTCGTTTTACGAAAAAAACACTGTTGAACATACTTTTAGGTATAAGTTACGCATTGCCAAATGATCACATAATGTGATTTAATAAAAAATAATTTTTTAAAACTTGAATTTTATCTTCAAATAACTTTTCTGAAAATACGTGTATTTGGATAAAAACTATTTTTTTTAAACTAGAATCAAACGAGCGTTAAAGCTTCCTTGCATTTTACTCTTAATGGCTTGATTTAAAAAACGACTCAACAATTTGTCTCTTTCCAAGTTCAATTCATCATCCTATAAATTTTATAATAATGCTCATGGATTTTCAATTTAAAATGCATGCCTTTCACTCGCTATAACAATCGCGGCAGCAGATTGCATCCCTTTCCACAGTTTCCATTCCACACATCTGAGAAGCGGTCACCGGGAAACATGTCCGACGAGGTTGTTCACGTGGCTCTCTTCCCCAACGCCGGCATGGGTCACCTGACTCCATTTCTGAGACTAGCCGCCTTGCTCGTGAGCAGACAATGCTGAGTCACTCTCATCACACCTCAGCCCACAGTTTCCACGGCTGAATCCAATCTTCTCTCTCGCTTTCACTATGCTTTTCCTCACGTCTCCCTTCTTCCCTTTCACCTCCTCCCTTTTGATGCTTCCACTGCAAACTCTGATGACCCATTTTTTCTCCAGTTCGGAGCAATCCGTCGCTCCTGCCACCTTCTTCCTTCTCTTCTTGATTCGGTCTCTCCTCCTCTCTCTGCTTTTGTCTGCGACATGACTCTGATATCCCCTGTTCTTCCAATTATAGAGAACCTTCAACTTCCAATGTTCATCCTCTTCACTTCTTCAGCTATGATGTTATCCTTCTTCTCATATATTCCCAGATTCATTCCATCAATTTCCGGAATTGATTCTGTTGAAATCCCAGGAGTTTCAACCATACCCAGATCTTCAATCCCTCCTCTGCTTCTTCTCCCCAACAATGTCTTCGCTCAGATACTATTAGAAGACGGTCCCAAGCTTACCAAATCATGTGGGATTCTGGTGAATTCATTCGAAGCACTAGAATTGAATGTGCTTGAGTCTCTTAATACCGGGAAAGTGGTCAAAGAATTGCCCCCTGTTTTCCCAATAGGTCCTTTCGTGCCACGTGAGTTTGAGAAGAATGAAAGAGAAGATCAGAGGAGTTCTTCTCCTTTGAAGTGGCTTAAAGATCAACCCTCTGGGTCCGTCGTGTACGTAAGCTTCGGAAGCAGACTAAACGTGTCAAGAGAACAGGTAAGGGAAATCGGAAACGGGTTGCTGAAAACCGGGTTCAGATTCCTCTGGGTGGTGAAGGATAAGAAGGTAGACAAAGAAGAAGAAGAAGGCTTAGAAGAAGTGGTTGGGATTGAGCTGATGAGGAGGTTAGAGTCAAAAGGTTTGGTTGTAAAAGAATGGGTTGATCAAAGTGAGATTCTGAGACACGAGTCAGTGGGAGGGTTTGTGAGTCATTGTGGATGGAACTCGGTGGCGGAAGCAGCATGGCACGGCGTGCCAATTTTAGGGTGGCCTCAGATCGGAGACCAGAAGATTAATGCAGATGTGGTGGAGAAGAATGGGTGGGGCACGTGGAAGAAGACGTGGGGTTGGTCGCGAGAGAATCTGGTGAGAGGAGAAGAGATCGGAGAAGCCATTGATGAGATGATGAAGAGTGAAGCTCTGAAGGTTAGAGCAAATGAAATCAAAGAGGCGGCAAGGAAGGCCGTCGACAGGGGTGGGAGTTCTGAGATTGCTGTTCAAAGACTGGTTGATGAGTGGAAGAAGATGAACAGCTCTGGTTAGGGTCAATGCCTTCCCTCGGTTGAATAAAATTTTACATTGGATCAAGAAAAAAAAAACTCTTGCTTTTTGCATGTACTAGTTCACTGCGTATGAGTTGAATAAAAATTGGTACTTTGACTTTTTTGGCAGGGCAACTTAGATATACTTGTGATTTTTTTAAATTAATTTATTTAATTTATAAATACACACACTTGAGATAGTATAATGCTTTTTTATACTATAATTTATATCATAATGAGGTTTTATATTTAGGAAGGAATACTTTTTTATTGTTGTTGCAAATAATCAAAAATGGTACTGCTTATCTTATCATCATCATTATTAAAATAAAACATAAAGATTGTGATAAAGTATACAATGAAATACACTAACCTTCGTTTTATTTTATTCCGTACTTCTTTTTATTTTGGAAATTTACAATGCAAGCCAAGCTTCCGTTTAAAATTACTACAAGCACTTCTTTATTTCCAATATAATATTCTCTTCCCTCAAACGCGATTCCAGGGATTGAACTCTCGATTCTAGAAAAGTTACAAACGCCTTGACCGCTGCATCTAGCACGCAGTGGTTGAATTTTTAGATAATTAGTTGTCACCGTTTAAGTTACTTTGATTCATAAAACCAAACTTGTTATTTATTATGATTTAAGTTGTCACTGATCTCAATGACCCTACTGACCCTTGTGAACTAGGAAGCTAAATTTTTTAACAATCTATTTGTTATAAAATAATAAGGGAGGGGAGGAGAAGGAGTGAAGAAGAAGATGATGAGAAGGCATATGGAAGGAGAGAAGAAAGTGCATGAGAGGGGAAGAGGGAGGAGTGAATCAAGTTTTTATTATTCAATGTGTATATGCCTTGTATTTATAGGCATGAATGTACAATATGAAAAATTATCATAGCTTACATAAGGGGATACAAAATATAACTAAGAATAATGGGAGACATGGACATCCACATAATAATATTCATAACACTCCCCTTGGATGTCCATGATTAAACATGTGCCTCATTAAAAACCTTTCTAGGAAAATTCAGTGGGACAAAACCTATATAAGGAAAAAAAGAGTACAATGTTTATAGATACACATCATAATGCTGCCTCATTAAAAACCTTTCTAGGAAAACCCAGTGGAACAAAACCTAGATAAGAAAAAAAGAGTACAGCGTGTATCGACTCCCCCTCTTAATAGCATTATTCATTTTAACTAGAACAAATTTGCAGGATGATAATTTCTGCCTTTTTCGAAAGGCCACAAGTGAAGAACTTTAGTGAAATAAGCTCCACTCTAAAACCCTTAATATAGATGTACCTACACATATAAACAGTCATACCAAACAATATATGTATAAAAGGTTAGTTCATGCTTAGATATACCTGAATATCATAATCCCATATTCATAGTACCTTGGAGTTAACGAATAATATATTTCACTCTCTTTTAATGTATTAGTGATATTGAGGAACTATATCATGTTAGTAGATTAACGACAAATAATATGTCATGACATGTGTGAAATCAACAAGATATATTAATGCCCCAAATGCACTTAATCATGGTACTGCCAGACCAATTAGTTCTTCATCTCCCTCTTCAGGAGTTTTGATGATTTTGATATCATCAACTTGGATAAACATTACAGCAAACTTACATATTGTGCAATAAAATGCACTATGATTGTTTCAAGTCATATTAAAACTTTAGTTCAATTTAATATTGTTCTCGAGAACTTGCATTTGATGATTCTAGCATCATGGATCCTTCAGGAACTCTCATATAAATAATACCACCAATTGCGTCATATGAAAGTATAGTCATAACACTTATGAGGCATAAGTCAAACTCTTTATTGACTGTTTGGTTAGTCAAATAACAAAATATATTCACATCCACTACTAGTGAATGCATTGCTTCACAACATATACCAGATCATTGTGTGAAAAATTAGATTATAAGATGTGCCACATATCTTATTATTTTTGCCTTTTCCATTTCTCTTCCATACTCTTTCATACATAATGGCTTACATTCATATGGTCAATCTTTTCTTGATTGGCACTTAACAATATTATCGGCTCATGATCCTCATCATTCATACATTGCATGCCATTTTATAATATGTTGTCAACGTTGACTTTATTTCCTTCCCATCGAATTCCACGATTTATTGAGATCTCATTATTGTCAAATGTAACAGGTACCTGAGTCTCTTTTGAGACTATAATATTCTCTTCTGGAGAAAATAACTCTTATAGAGTTAGCTCTTCTAAAGCAATCAAGTATTCTTAACCATCCTCAACTGACCATCTATATCCTTGGCTCCTTTTTTTTTTGAGGAGTGAATCGTTATCTCATTCCATGATTAACCCAACATATCCAATTTTATAAATGTAAAGGCATCCATTTATAATGGGCTTTTCACGCTTCATACGTGTTTTAAATTTATTCATAATAGATTGTCCTTCAGGGACACAGATCCTTATAGGAGCATTAGCAGATGGGATATGTGACTTTATCACTTTCTTTCGATAAAAAAAAATGCTTTTGGCATTCTGTAGTTGAATTCTATGAATAAAGTATCTTTTCAATTTTCAGTGCACATCATTTTAGTACAAGGATCATCGGTGAGCCAATGATAATTCATTTCAGCTAATTTCTTTACCCAACTGCTTACTTTCTCCCCCTGATGTTGGTGAAACTAATTCATCAAATGACACTTGGCAAACATTTCCATAAAATTCATAACCAGCATACATTCACACCATACTTACCCATTTTGGTGTGCTTTGGTGGTTTTACAAGCATATATATTACACACCCAAAACCAAGAAATATTAGGGAGAGAACTTTCGATAATTTGTTGGGCTCATGCGAATTAATAACAATGCTGCATGCAAAATGGCTAGTCCTAAAGCAGAGAATGTGAGAGTATATCTCATGTAAAAATGTTGCAACCATTTAATCAATCATTTTGCTAATCCATTTTGCGTATGAACATGAATTACAATATATTCAACATCAAGTCCAAGGGATGTACAATCCTCGTTAAAGCTAGTAAAGTAAATTCATTATCACTATCAAGATAATTTTTCTTAATCGGATAATTAGGATAATATGCTCTTAACCATATTCATTGAGCAAATGATCTTGCAAACTTCAGGTTGCAAGAAGATAATAAAAAACCGTGAGACCATTTAGTTGATGCATCAATTAAAACCGTATGGTAACTAAATGGTTCACCATGTGGGTTTATCATCCCATAAATATATTCCTGTATCCGTTTAAAAATTAGAGAGGCTCACATTGTATTTAACTTTATGAGAGCATAATAACAAATATTCCCTTGAAACATGCAGCATATTTATTTCTCAATCATTTCTCGCATCATAATTGAACCGGGATAGTATAACCGGTCATGACCAATATTGAATTCATTAATAAACTTCTAGTTTATCTTATTAAATTACCGGTTTGTATTAATTAGTAAACTTCTGGTTTACTATCTCATGACATACATCAAATTCATCAGTAAACTATTGGTTTACTATTGCATGTCAAATATCAAATTCATCAGTAAACTTCTGGTTTACTGTTGTATGCTTTCAACTATACTTATATACAAAGCCAGAGGCAACTTAATAATGGAGTGCATTTTCAACAAATATCATGAAACTTTATAAGTTTCTTATAAATTGGGGTAGAATGGGGTGCATCTTAATGCATAATTTTGTTCCTTTTGGAAACGTAATATTAGCTCTTCCGGAGCCTTCAATGCACATCCAATTTATTTAGTATGCTCATATTTTTCCTTAGTTCTTGTCAGTTTTTCTCCATTTAGGTGGAAATTAGAACCAATACAATTCTGACCACACCAATATCCATGACTGTGGCCATATCCACTTTCTCAACTATCACAATTATTATGTTTCGCTATATTCACTTCTGGGAATAGATCGAGCTTATTGGATAAATCCATGATTAAACCAACATAATGGGTTTTCAAGAGGATAACCAACTTCTGGTGGTCATACATTTCTTTTAAATTGTTCTGAAGAACATATGAGTCTTCTATATATGTAGCATATACAATGTTATAGCTACTACCCATGATTACATACTAAACACAAATATCAATCATATGCGATTGAATTTTAGATATGCATAATTCTTGTTGAGAATTTAATCAATTCTCCCGTTATTATATACACCCATACAATAATTTATTCCCCCATCTTTCAATTCAAATACAAGTTTGCAGATTTCAAGCAATTAAATAATTGTATAATTTAATCATTAAAACAATTTCAACAATTGTATATCATGCAAACAATTAAATAATATTATGCAATTTGATGGAATTAAACATGAATGCGAAAAGCACAATTAAACTCAACATATAAGCTCAAAATAATTTAATTTAATTGAATATTTAAATCATGGTAATTAATAACATTACCAAATAAAGATAGAGTTAATAAAACTTTACTTAACCCCAAAATACTTTCTGTAATATCTTTTAAATGGCTCAAATGAGAATCAACTGAATATAGCTCAACAGAATATTTTCACAATTAATTCGATAACAAAGGGAAAATGACAATATGAATATTATATGTTATTGGTATTAAAACAATATGGCATAAGCATTCTTGAACTAAAATAAATTGCCATAATTATCTAAAAAATGAGCCCAAATAAGGATTAAGAATAATATTTTGTAAGAAAATCTAGACATGGACCCAATTCATTTTTTTTTTCAATTAAATCAATGGTAAATAAAAGTAGCCCAAAAGCTAGCCTAGACACAGTCATCTTTCTTTTAATTTTAAAGGCCCAAAAACATTTCAGAAAAATAGGTTCGGAGGCCTAAATGCACTAACCCAAAATGTGTTATGGACGAGAGGTCTCTTTTTAGCTGGGCCCAAAAGCTGGCCCACTTAGACAAAACAGTGCAATATTTAAAAAATATATATTTGTATTAGTCCGGGCTAACAAATGCATTCAGAAAAGGGCCTACAATTTTTAAAGACCCAAAACATATTGGTCCAACTCATATCCTTTGTCCTTTAAACTGCAACATATTGACAAAAATGGATTTTCAGCCCAATAATCTAGCCCAATAAGTTTCTCACCAAAATAGAGCTCCCTTTTTTTTACTGGTCTGGGCTCAAAAATAGGACCAATTCAGTTTCAGTGAAGGACCCTTTTTTTTTTTGCATTCCCTTTTGTGTTGTTAATGTGTTCACCATGAGACACGGGCCCAGAACGTTTCCCACAATGAAAAAGCATGAATACAAAAATAATAACCCAGAAACGTTGCCCACAATTAAAGAGCATGAGTACACAAATAATAACATGGGCCGTTATAAATTAAATACATAATCATTGTTACCCAAGAAAGGTTTCAAACAATAATCATATATAGCTGTTGGAATTAAATAGATAATCATCATGGCCCAGAAACGTTTCAAACAATAATCATTGTGGCGCAAAAACGTTACAGACACGGGCCTATAAACGTTTTTTTTTAAAAAAAAACTTCTCAGATCCCTAAGATCCAACCCAATTTCTAGTGTGACCTAAAACATATTGACTGGCAACATATAATAAAAGCTACATTAAGTGTTTATCTATTTTTTTCTGGGAAAACGGTTCTTTTTTTTTTTTTTTTCAAGTTCATCTTCTCAGGCAGCCATGCGAGCATTTTCCAGCGACGACCAAACGACGCAAAACATAAATAAAAAAAACAAACAAAACAAGATGCCCTCCGACGAGAGAGAGTGGCAGGTATTAAACTGCCCAGATTTGAATACACAAATGATGGAGTTATCACTAAGAATAACCTTACAAAACAGTAAGAACCGCAAAAACAAATTCCGGCCACTGGGAGAGAAATAAAGACAATCACATGGTCGCAAACATATATATCATGTTAAGCATGGTGTATGGCGCATCTAAAACAGATATTTGCATATCTATATTGTTGGCTCAAAACTGGCGAGAAGACTATTAAAACAAATTCCAGCGGGACGATTTTCGCAGATTCTGTATTTACAGATTCATTATATTTTTGGGATGATTTTTTAAAAACAAATTTACAGATTTATGAAGAATCACATACGCTAGAAACGATTAAAAACGTACATATATACATCAGATACAGAGCAAGCACACATACACATATGTACGCACGCCAGATCCAGATACGTGAGACACTCACAGATATGCAAGAGGGAGCCATATATATGCATATTCAGATCCATATATACATATACACACACACAAGGTGCGTTTGCCGGGAAAAAAAAACACATACACAGATCCGTCTATATATTTTTAAATGAAGACAAATCTGACCCATACACACATATATTTGCAGAGCCATATACAAATTTATTACAACATACGTATATCAAGAGAGGGGAAAACATACCTCAAACAATCCGTATGTCAAAAAGATCTGACGGGTTTTGCAACTGAGAGGGAAAAAGAAAATCTGTATATTAGAGAAAAACATACATAAAACGATAGATCATACCAGAGAGCAAAATCGTGCTGATAACGTGTTATAAAATAATAAGGAAGGGGAGGAGAAGGAGTGAAGAAGAAGAAGATGATGAGAAGGCATATGGAAGGAGAGAAGAAAGTGCATGAGAGGGGAAGAGGGAGGAGTGAATCAAGTTTTTATTATTCAATGTGTATATGCCTTGTATTTATTGGCATGAATGTACAATATGAAGTCAAAATAATATTCATAACACTATTCTTATTATCTTATGAAGTCAAAATTGTTAAAGTGAAGGTTTTGGATCAGCCACTAACTCTTGTGAATCAATAGGCTCAATTTGGATGGAATTTACTCTCAACACTTTAATTGTTATTGTTTATAAAATTAAAATTCTTTTGTTAAGTTGAAGTTACTCTTTGTTTGGCAACACATTTTAGCTGCTCAAAATGCATTATGAACCCATGAATATTGTTTGGCAACACATTTTGATAAAAGTCATTTTGATCACAAAATGTATTCAAAATTGCCACCTGAAAATTCTAGCCACGACATGGGATACTTTTGGTCACGACCTAGACATAAAAATTCTAAGTCATGACTTGGGACACTCCAAGTCGTTATCTAAATGTGTTAAGTTGCGATTAGGGACATTCTTACTACTTTGTATCCTTTTATTTTTCCTTAATTTTATCACAATATAAAATAGTATATATATGATTATGTAATGAGATTTATTTTCTTTTAAGTCAATTTCCACCAAAATTTACGTTTGCAATATTTATTCAAACAAGTTTTCAATTTTTAAAATGCATTCCAGATAAAAGTGATTTTTCAAAATGCATTCTGACAAAAATTATTTTCCCAACGGTTATTTGAACGAATCGTTGTCATTCATTGGAAGTCATCCATGAATTCTTGTAAACTATGCAGATGAATATGTATGGAATTGATTATCATCATTCATGAGAAAAGATAATCTTTTTCATGAATTATAGTTTTATGAAGTAAATACTACTTTCGATTCTTAATATAATGATCAGTTAAGTTTTTATAGAGGTTAAAGAAGTAAAAAAATTTATTTTAAATATCTATATTTATCATTTTTTTAATTAATCTAGTTGATTTATAAACTGATATATAATTTAATCATACAATAAATAATTTTTTAAGTAATTTAAGAAGCTCTTTTAATATATCAAAAAAGTGAATTAACTCTTATATTGAATAATTGAAGTAACGTTTTTTTCTTACTTTGCAGTCTCATACATGTCTCGTTGATTAGTGGGACACTAAAATTATCTTCTTGATTTTAAATTGTGGGCATTTAGGTAACTTTGTGAAAAATTTACTCCACAGTAATTAGATATTTTCAAATCCTAATGTCATATTCACACATTTTCTCTATCATTACGCATTCTCAAAAACTTCAAACTTTGAATTTGACATATTTTCTTATTCATTATAATATTTATTAATTCTTACTTTAATATTTTTATAGTATATATTTATCTATTACCATGTTAAATTATCTAAAGGGGAAGAAAAAGTGGATGACTAAATTGATTAAAGGGAAAATAGCACTATTCCAAGGAAGCACAAAAATATCAAAAAAGTCCCATGAAATTAACCTTCTTGAAGTGTCCTTTGGGACTTAGTGATATATGAATGTCTTATGCAATTATCCTTATGCCATTAATAAAAAATTATTTCCCCACCCAAAACCCATTTTGAAAACATTCTAAAAGTGTAGAGGAGCAGCAATTTGAAACTCATCGCTGAGAGCGTTGAGAAGACATTGCACAGAGAGTCGCCGCCGCCATCGCTGGGAGTCTAAGACGTTGTCGTAATTGTCCCTTCGATTTCTTTGACCTCTTTCTTTGTTACTCCAGAGTGAGAAGTTTTGGCACCCTCCGTAAGCTCAATAATACTCACTTTTGGCTGAAACTTCTTGGGTGGAGGTTAAGAATGAGAGGTTCCTTTAAAGCCTGATCTTTCTGGTTCAGAGGCTTGCTTTTGGGCTATTTTGGTTCTGGCCATTGGAAGTTTTGGGGAGAACCCAACATTCCTGATATAAACTCGAGTTGAAAACCCAGCATTCCTAATAAGTACTTAACATTTGAGAACCTAGCATTCCTGATATAAACTTGAGTTTTATTCTAAAAACCTGAGTTTCGACCTTCAAAATTATACAATGATACGTGAGAACTCAAGCTGGAACCTTTGCTTTCACGGATATAACAATGAGATGACTCGAGTTTTATTCCAAAAACTCAAGTCTAGTCATAAAAAAAATTTCACAATTGAGAATTCGAGTTTTCCATTGCAACTCGAGTTTGAACCCTTAATGACAGGCTAAATAATTTGTGTAACCCAAGTTATATGAATAAACTCAAGTTGCCATAAAAGCGATTCCTTTTCTCAACTAATCTCACCATTGACATGATTTGAGTTGACAAGTATTTCAACCACTATTGACAAGTGTATTATCACTATTGATAATTATATACACGTTGATGAAAAATCATACTAATTGGCAAGTACTTGAGTATAGCAATTGCCTATGAACAAGTGATTCCTAACAATTAACAACTACATAATACTCCATGGTCACAACCATAAAAAAATCATATAGGCTCGATGTTTCACTAATATGTCACTATGTCTAGGTGTTTCTAGTGGCATGTACATAAAAAATATCCGACATGTCCCTTTACAAAAAAGACAGCAAGTTACTATGGAATTGTCAATGGTGGCTTGAAGCTGTCCGTGGTACCTTACTGCTTTTGAAGATTGAAAATGGAGTTTTTAAAGTTAAAACTTAAGTTGTGTTTAGGCGACTTGTCAATGGTGGCTTGGGCACTATCTGTGGTGCCTCACTACTTTTAAAGATCAAAAATCGAGTTTTTATAGTTAAAACTCGAGTTGTGTTTAGTTGTCCGTAGTGTTGAGTGCTTTCCAAGCCTGAAACTCAAGTTTTGAAACTCAAGTTTTTAGATTAAAAATTTGAGTTGTATAAGTAATCGTCTACTATTAAATCAGTTTCACAATCACTCTGACTCAAACTCTCTCTTCTTTGACTCGAGTCCGTTTGCTCCACTCCTTCACCCGAATTCAAATCTCTTTAGATTAACTATCCAAAAACCGTTACTTCTCATCCACTAACTCTCTCTAAAGATATTCATTTCTCCAAATCTCCTCTATTTGTCACTTACATTCTGGTTTTGAACCCTAAAATCAAACTGTGTTTTTGGCTTATTCTCTCCAAAACTTCCAATGAACAGAAACAAAACAGCTTGAAAGCAAGCCTCTAAACCAGAAAAATGAGGTTAAAAAAGGAACCTCTTATTCTCAGCCTCCACCCAAAAAGTTTCAACAGAAAGTAAGGATTACAAAGCCTATGTAGAGTGCCAAAGCTTCTCACTCTAGAGTAAAAAGGAAGAAACCAAAGAATTCAAAGAGACGATTGCAACTGCGTCTTAGGCTTCTAGCAATGGCAACGACAACTCTCAGTGTAGCATTTCTCAATGCTCTCAACTATGACTTTCAAATTGTTGCTCCTCTCCGCTTTCAAAATGTTTTCAAAATGGGTTTTGGGTGGGGAAATATGTTTTCTGCTTAAGGTCATAAGGATAGTTGCATAAAACATTCATATATCACTGAGGTCTTAAGGGACACTTCCGCAAGAAGGTTAATTTCCTAGGACTTTTTTGATATTTTCTTGCTTCCTTGGAACTCTAATGCTATTTTTCCTCGATTAAGTATACATGTGAATTCATAACTTTAAATTTTTAAGATAAATTTCAATGAATAAAAATTCAGAAAGAAAATTACAAAAGGAAAATAGCAACAAAACAGTCAAAACCACACAATTCCTTCCAAACAACTCTTCCAAAACATGTCAGTAGAACATAGTAGATGTTATAAAATATTATATATTACGGATATCCATAAACTCTCACCCCTTGAACTTTCATTTTCATCATCCATAACCTCTACAATGAATAGTGTTTGGGGGTCTTCATGCCAATAATCGAGGGTTATGTTTGTACACTAATGGGGATTGAATTTGCTATTGATTCTATGTAACTCTTACTTGGAGTTGAGAGCTTATGAATAGGACATTTTGTACCACACTTTTTGCACATCTAAGTAAAGAAAGCATTGCTTCATCTTTCTCTCTAATTCTCTCTTCATCTCTTGATCTTTTATAATTCATTTAGTTTATAATACGTTATCAGCATGACGCTTTAACAAAGGTATACTTCTCTTATCGTTGTCTTAGTAATTTCTTCTTCTTCTTCTTTTATCATTGTATTTGATCTACATATCTATGATAATATAAACCATTATATGGAATTAAAGATATTCTTTTACCGATTGTTGTATATATTGGGTTCCAAGATTAAGATTGGAAATTATTGTTACTTTCCAATTTCTCCCCCTTCTTTATTTACATTTTTTTAGAGTATCTTATTTACAACATTTATATTCTATTATGTTGTTATTTAGCGATATATTATATTTATATTTATATTTTAGTTGTTTATTTAATTATTTCACATTTGTATTTAGTCATTTTATTTCTTGTCATATTCTGCTATTTATATTCTTTTATGTTATGTTCCTTTATTTTATGTTATTTTATTTCATTATTGTTATTTACATTTCATTTATTTATGTTATATTATGTTATTTCATTTAGCAATTTAATATAGTATTTTATGATACTCTTTGTATTGTATTTTATGTTACTTTTACATTTTATTGTGTTATTTTCATTTGTATGTGTATTTTTATACATATATGGTTATAATATATTTTCATCTTTTTTATTTTGTTATTATTGCTACAATTTTTCTCCTTCTTCCTATTTTTCTTTTATATACATTTCTATATTATGATTTTGATGGTACAATGTCTATTTATGAATATATAATTTATGAATTCTAAAGCTTTAACTAATATGATACTTCTATCAATTTACCATGATTCTAATTGATATCTTTGTTTTTAGTTTGAATCATGGCCAACCTCACCAAACTTGAGTTTACAGCTATTGATATCACAAGGAAAAATTATATATCATGAGTCTTTGATGCCGAGATCCACCTAGATGTTAACGGTCTAGGAAAAGCCATTTTACTAGGAAATCAAGCAGCTAGTCAAGAAAAGGCTAAGGCCATGATTTTTCTTCCCCACCATATCCATGAAGGGCTGAAAGTTGAATACCTAATGATGAAAGATCCACTAGAGTTGTGGATTAATTTGAAGGAAAGTTATGACCACCAGAAAATGTTGGTCTTGCCTAGAGCTCGCTATGACTGGATACATTTGAGGCTACAGGATTTTAAGACCGTAAGAGTAAATTCAACTGTTTTCAAAATAAATTCTCAATTGAAATTGTCCGATGAAAAAATCACTGATGAGGACTTGTTAGAAAAAACATTTTCCACCTTTCACGTTTCAAATATGCTCATGTAGCAGCTGTATAGAGAGAAAGGTTTTAAAAAGTACTCTGAATTAATCTCATTAGTAGTTGAATAGAATAATGAGCTCTTAATGAAAAACCATGAGATTCATCCCACTGGTTTTACTCCATTCTCTAAAGTGAATGTGAGTGTACATAATAATTACCATCCTTATAGTCGTGGTAGAGGTTGTGGTCTTGGCCATGGATGTGATCATAGTAGGGAACGTGGTAATTATCATCATGATGGTAATTGCAATAATAGTTATAATTCCAATATTTAGCAGAAGAAAAAGTATAATGAAGAACAGAAAAAGGACAAGAGTGGTCCTTCAAAAGTTGTTGAGAATCATTGTTATCGGTGTGGTATGAAGGGGTATTAGGCACGTACTTGCCGTACGTTTGAGCATATAGTGAAACTTTATCAAGCCTCCATGAAAAAGAGCGTAGATAATGAGAAAGCAAATTTGGTTTTCCCAAATGATAATGAGGTGTACAAAAATGATGATATTGGGACAAACAAGAATGATAATCTCAATGAACTAGATGATATCAATGGCTTTGATGCTA
This sequence comes from Vachellia pachyceras, assembly GCA_025593235.1. Lineage (NCBI taxonomy): Eukaryota > Viridiplantae > Streptophyta > Magnoliopsida > Fabales > Fabaceae > Vachellia > Vachellia pachyceras. The sequence continues at coordinate 16,847 of JANTPZ010004050.1, forward strand.
TGACACATTTGGATGTAGCCGATTTCTTTGAAAATCATGGTTAGATGAGTTTGGCTGGAAGAATAATGCAAATGTTTTTTTTCGTTTATTTATGTTTTCTAAATCTACTTGATGTTTTGATATGTAATAAAGGCATCGTTGCTTATCATGTATTTTGGTTTTAATATATTTCTTTTATTTTGAAGATTATGGGTGTTTCAATCATTGGGCATAAGAATGAAGATATATACCTCATGGACAGTGCAACAATACACACTATACTTAAAGATAAAAAAATATTTTTCTCTTCCAATAATAAGAAGTACAAGCATCAATACTATAGCGGGTAATACAAGTTAATTGAAGGCTCCGGAAGAGCAATTATATTATGGATGTCCATAAAATCTCAACCATTGGCATTTCATTTTCATCATCCATAACCTCTGCAATGAATAGTGTTTAGGAATCTTCATGCCAATAACTCAAGTGTTACATTTGTATACTAATGAGGATTGAATTTGCTATTGATTCTATGTAACTCTTTATTGGAGTTGAGAGCATATAAATAGGACACTTTGCACCACACTTTTTGCACATCTAAGTAAAGAAAGTATTGCCTCATTTTCTCTATCTAATTCTCTCTTCATTTCTTGATCTTTTATATTTCTTTTAGTGTATAATAGTAGAGGTGATTTAGCTGGAAAAAAAATTCCTGATTTTATATACTTGTTATGGATTTATTTATTTAAAATAAGAATAGGAATACTTTACAATATGCCTTACAATCATAGTAAAGTATTAAAAATTCTGTAATTTTTTCTTTAAACTAATTTTATACCAATGCCACAAGCGATAAATTTAAGAAACATGACGTTGAACTCACATAAATGACTTTTAAAAAAAATTCCCTTAAACAAATGCTTATAATGGAAAATTAGATAGTTTATTTCATGAACCATATTGGATGCTGGCTAACCACGGAATGATTGAAGTGTCTCAGGCTCTCAGCCGGAGTCTGGAAAAGCCAGAAAATGACAAAAGCAAACTGGTTCCCCTTTTTTTCTCTGTTCTCTGTCGTAATTTCAATCCGGGCCATATGTGCTAGCTAGCATTATCACCATTGTCGCAGCAATAATTGCGCTTGATTCTAAGTAATAATCCTGGAAAAAAGCATATTTAGGGGGATACAAGGGAATTTGTTTTGCACGTCCAGGACTTAGTTGCAGGAATTATTCTGGCTTTCATTTTTTTTTTTTTGCCGAAATGTTGATTAGGGCTCCCTCTTTATTTTTTTTCTTGATATCCGAATGTTTCGTTTTCAATTCAACGATATAATCTCTATTTAGGTTTCGTATTCGAACCAAATAGCACGATTCCAATTGCAAGAGCTGCACCTCGGTTTCTATCTTTTTTGTTTCTGATTACCGACAGAGAGTGCAATTGCAATATAATTGAAGTATGCTATGCATGAAATTTCTATTTCCTTTTGGTTATATATCATTACGAATTATAATTTGATATTCAACTTTGATCACTTTTCTGCTATTTTTCTTCTGGGGCTGCCAACAGCCAAAATAGGACCATTCAACTGTTGGGTGATCCATATTAGTGTGCCAATGTCATAGTGACTGTGGCAGGGGAATTGGAAATCTCAACAGGGGCAGGAGTGTTGTAGATTGAAGTTACAGAAATGTATCGGCCCGTGGCCACTTCAGCCACACCCCGGGGTGGATTACCTACTGACAGCGGGGACACTGTTGTGACTTTGGATGAAATTCCAAGATGGGGTGATGCTGAGCAGAAGTCTTCATTGAATCATGAAGTAGGAGACCAATATTTTCCTAGCCTATACTTTCCTGATCCTTTAACAACCCAGTCAGGAACGGAGGATGGCGGCATCGAGTCAGTGTCAAAATTTCCTGTCGACCATGAAATTAATTCAAAGATATATTTATGGAGAGGGAATCCCTGGAATCTAGAAGTGGATGCTGCGGTAAATTCAACAAATGAGGTCAGTGCTTCTTAAGAGTTTTCCTTGCTAAAAGTTATGTGTTAAGTTTAAAATCCGTTCATTGTGAACTTTTAGTTGTTATCATCTTATGTTCTTTTATTTTCCTTCAAGTGTTATCGCTGGTAGATGGATCACTTAATAGAAGTTACTCTTATTTTTATATGGTTTTTCTCAAGTAGGCAGCCGATTGTGAAGTTTCGATCAATAATTTTATTTTCATTATTTTTCCACTGGCTGAAAGTTAAAGGTCAACATTATCAAAAAAGAAAGAAAGATAACGCACACAAAGAAGAAACTAAGAATTATGAACACTATATAGCATTTCAGATATGGATCTCTAATAAATATAATTGGGCGACAGAAATAATATTTCTTACCGTTTTTTTTCCATTTCTCTGGTCGACAGAACTTGGATGAAGTACACAGCAGTCCGGGCTTGTTTGATGCAGCTGGACCTGGTCTTGCAGAAGACTGTGCAACGCTGGTACAGTTAACATATGATGTATTGGTTTCTTCAACAATGATATCATGTTCTTTATGATGGAACTTATGAGCTTGGGACACGGATATAATTATGAGATTTTTTTTAATGCCATGAGATATAGTTTAGATTTCTTCCGTGAGCTAAAGGATTTTTTTAGGTAGTTTGGATGAAGATATTAGCATTTCATAACTTACAGTGGTTCATTGTACCATAAGCTCCAAATAAATTATCTTAATCTAGTGGCATGCAAGGGACTAGGGAAACAGCTTGCTGAATAATATGTCTAAGTCAATTTTGTTTGCCTTTATTTCTGACAGGGTGGTTGCCGAACAGGGATGGCTAAAATCACTGGTGCATACGACCTTCCTGCAAGGTTTTTTCTTGCCCTTGAGTCTGAATCTGATGTCATTTAATAATGTGCTGTGCTACATATTAGGCTGATGCATTCTAGCCCTTTGACTCTGACATTGCTCTTCCATATTTGTTTGGCTTTGAAATGCATCTGGCAGGAGAATCATCCATACTGTTGGTCCAAAGTATGCGGTGAAGTACCACACTGCTGCAGAGAATGCTTTAAGCCATTGCTATCGTGCTTGTCTGGAGCTTCTAA
>JANTPZ010004051.1:0-20119 GCA_025593235.1 Vachellia pachyceras
AGGATCATCAAGGGGACCACTTGATGAAGTTGGATATTCATCTAATGGTTGAAAAACGAATGATGATTTAGTAGATATCGGAGGTGAAGGAGGCCGTCCACCAGAGGGGGTTTCTTTGAACGCCCTCCTCTCTGCGTCTAGTTGCTTTACAACTTCTGTTTCTTCAGAAATGGCTTTCTTAGCATTCATCCATTTTGTACGAAGTAAAGGGTCATCAATGGTGCTTAGGTGCCTGAAATCACGTTTTGAGCTTCAGCAGGTGAAAAGCAGTTCAAACCTCCAAATTAACTTATATAATTCCCAACATTGATATCAAGACATGTCCTGATAAATCTGTGATTTTCCTTCAAACACTCGTTATCAGTGCTTCGAAATGATGCAAGATTCAACACTTGGAAACTTTAATTTATGGCGGTAGGCCTGTAATCAATCACTGAGCCAAAAATTCCGATGATTACAAAGTTTAATGATACAATTGTTCTAGCAATTACGATATAATGAAATTCAGAACCTTTTCTTAATGCATTTCAGTTATTCTCTTTCACAAGTTGATTATCTCCACATCCCCACCCAAAAAGAAAAAAGAAAAGAATATCCCCAGAGAACAAATAATTAGAGAAGCCAAATCGCCACTTTCGTAAACCACCTCCACTAGGAAAAATATTCAACGAAACCGAATGTTTCAAGGTCACTGACGCTGAACCATAGGAAAATAAACCAATAGTAAATAAAAATTAATGACCCGGGAAAAAAAAAAGTACGACGGGAAATGAAAGAATACTTGTTGATCTGTGCGACTGCCCCATCAAAGAAGATGATAGAGGTATCATAGAGTCCTTCAACAGCGTAGTCTCTTGCCAATTTGATGTGCTCTTGCAAGCCCGCCAATGAAGTCCCACCCATTTTTGGTTCCCTCTCAGATTTCTTCAACGGATCCCTAAAGTTAACAACTTTTTTATACAGTTAAGAAAAACTACGAGTTCATATGAATATAAAAAGTATAAACTCAACGGATCCTAGATACTCTATCTAGAACTCCCTTTGCTGCGAAGCAGCGGTGAGGGGACAATGAGTTGGACGGCGGCGTTTAAACGTCGAGTGAAAGGACAGGGAAGGAAGTGCCATGACGAAAATGTCCCTGGCACCTTCAGATATTCACAGAAACACAGATCGCGCACTCGCGCTTGAATTGATCAGAGTCGTTGGCTTGGACCCACAAGCCAGCCTAACAACTTCGGCTTATCATAACTGAAATCAAGTTGCAACTTTATATCTCTACTCATTTTATGCTTGTTTGACAGCATCGTTGCCAAAACGGTATATGTAAATTGAGATAAAACAATTTTAAAATCTGTAAAAACCATCTCGAAATTTATAAAAACCATATTCAAATCCGTAAAACCATCTCGAAATTCACAAAATGCCTCGGGATCTGTGAAATCCATTCTCCTAACGGAGTTCCCAAACACACACTTTACTTTTAATTTCTTTTCTTCCTTTTCTTTAAGTTTCTTTCTTTCTTTTACCCTTTTTCTCATTCTTGGTTCGATTTCAAACATATTAAATGGGAAAGTTGGTGAATTTATGAATCATGGGCATAGAGATTCTTGAGCAAAACTGGAAGCACCACCAACGGTTGGTTGTTGTAATCTTTCTTTGATGTTGCCACCACTCTCAAACGTTATAATTTGTGGACCACGTACCAACCTTTTTGGCAGATTTATCACTCCTGAAACCTGATGTGTTAACATGTAATTGGATGCTTTCATAACAAGAAATAGGGATTAATACTGGGAAATTTACTGTTCAGTCCCAAATAAGGGACTTATTTATCAAAGGTCCCAAGTTTTAAAATATTTATCAAATGGTCCAATTGACAACACTATGTGCTGCATTGTCAATTAGACCATTTGATAAATATTTTAAAACTTATGACCATTTGATAAATAAGTCCCTTATTTGGAACTGAACAGTAAATTTCCCATCTTCAAGTATTAGTTGACTTGTTTGATTTAAAAGTTGACTTCCAAAGCTATCCATGTACTTCTACATAAAGTATGCCAAGTTCCAACACTATTTTTTTAAGTGTAAAAATACCTATAAATATTTAAAATGTAAGTAAAAAATGTTAGGAATTAAGTATATACTTGACACCATTATTTTTAAGAATTGAGGTCCACGCTGTTATTGTGTGTGTGTAATAGTGTTAGACTATAACTAACGGTCTTAACATTTTTACTCTCATTTTAAATATTTATTGGTATTTTTACATCTTCAATAAGCATTTAGTGTTAGACACACTTTAAGTAAAAAAAATTCATGTATAATTTTTGCCCACTAACCTTGTAAGATCTCAATTCATTTTATTTTCTAAATTTTAAATTTCTCTCTCTCTCCAAATTATTATTATTAATAACACTTAGGATTTCTATCAAACAAATAGTTTCTCCAGTCAAAAACCAAATGTATGTTTTTAATGTAGGTAATTAAAAAGGATATTTAAAATTGACATATATTTCTTATAAATAATTAACTCACTTATTTATACTCCTACATTTTAGAACCGAATGGAATATAAAAATTGCCACATAATTAGTCTTCTAAAAATATCCAAGATTAAGACATAGCCATACATAAGATGCTACTCACAACAATGTGCTGGCGTCAACCTTGTTATCCTATAGGGAGGGAGGACAACAACAATACAAGCACATGCAGAACCAAGATTGTATTTTGATGGGACCAATAATAAAAAGCATGTCCGATATAAAGTTGCCATGAATAATGTCGACAAGGCTTGCAACACAATATTTAAAAACTTGGTGAAAGATCTCTCATTTTAGGATTTATTGTCAAAAGGTGACGAAAGATCAAACTCTTTAAAAAAAATGTAAATATGAGCACATATATTCCATTATACATACAGTTAAAGATAGGTTATACACATGAAATTATGTTATACTTGGATCCTTAAATAAATTTCAGATAACTTTGAGCAATAATCATTGGCTTACTGGCAGAAGAAATATGCTTTTCATCTTTTTTCTAGCAAATTTAGGCAGTCAACACATTGCATACTTGGTACATTAACTGTATCAGCCATGCTTACTTTTAAGCTCAAGGGCAGAAAAATTAATCCTATAATGAAGCACGAAACAATGTGTTGCATGTATGAGAATCCATTGAAAAATGTTCATGACAAATCCTGGCCACTGTAAAGCTTATCCAGGTACAGAGAGTAAAAATTCCTCAATTATTTAAAATCCACTGAAAACGGTTTTTTTTTTTTTTGCTCCTGAAATTTTTCTATCATTGTTTTCACTTTTTGATTGAAGGAATGAACTAACAAGATATAATTTTTTGGTGGTGTTGGCTTAGAAAAGTTATCAAGGCCACTTCGCTACACTAAACCATCTCTAACAAGTTCTTCCAAGCCTCTCTTGAGCTTTTCTGCAGCAGCTGTGCAATCATCCTCTGTCAAGCCTCCAAATGAAATACGGAGATTCCCCGGACACCCACAAGCACTTCCTGGGATAACAGCGATCCCATGCCGGTGGGCAAGCCAGTGAACAACTTTGAAATCATCAGCATGGCCATCTGGGAGCTTTGCCCATAAGTATATAGCTCCTTCTCCTCCTTTAACAGAACCTTTTCCGAGAGGGGACAGCGCCTCCAAAACAATTTCCCGGTTCTTCACAAGGCTCTGTACTCTCTCTGTAACCCACTCAGGTCCCATTTCTAATGAGTGGAGGGCAAGGTGCTGCGAGATTATCGAAGCACAGATAGGAATGTTGTCTTGGACTTTGAGAAGCTGGGCAGCAAAACCTTCTACTTCAGATGGATATGCGATCTGCAATAGCCAAAACAATATTAGTCCAGAGTTCCTTTAATCAAACATTATGAACCTATCAAAGTTTATGCTTTATGCAGCAGAAAAATGTAAGTTACAGAGTATATTACAGGTAGTTTCTGAAAAATGCAATGCACACAGCATAATTTTTTGAAGTGGCAGACTTGAGGGAGACTTGAATTAACACTACAAAAATTCCAAGAAGAAACAGAATCACTTTGACAACAATAAAGAATACTAGTGGTAATGTCAACCCATCTCAATATCCACTGAATCACCATAAGCGGTCATATGAATCTGAGAGAACCACTATAAGGTCTCAATAAGATTTCAAGTAATAAATGTAATTACTAAAAAATCCCACAACAAGTGAGCAGCATGTAATGACAAGTTCCGGAATAGGAAATAAAAATGGGTTTATACTGTTCACTTGTCATTAAGACTTTTTGGTGATTATATTTCATCTTTAGGACCTCATAGAAATTTTCCCTAAAAATTTCAAAGATTTTGTTGCCTGGTAATGAAAATAATTATAAGAAGCAATCCTTACATATCCCACACGCCACCCCATCATTCCATATGCTTTTGAGAAAGAGAAAACGTTAACAATGTGATTTCCCTCCACACAAGAGTGTTTCAGACCATCATACATAAAATACCTGCATCATATTTTTTTTTATTCACGGAAGAAACAATTAGAATATAAACCTGCAATGCAAGAGAAAGGTTTAGAGACATTAGGAAGAGAATCTTTAAGACAACCCTCAATGAACATCATAGTAACGGAATTATTGATTGAGCATTTTCCTGAACAGTGACTCAGTCGAATGTCTCTCAATGATAGTAAAAAACAGGGCAAACATTTTTGCCAATCATCGAATAAATAAAGTTACTGCTGCTATGATTGTAGCATTACAAACTTACTCATATGTATTATCAACGACAAGCCAAGAGCCAGCTTTCAAGCAGAGATCTGAAATCCTCTGGTCAAATAAGAGAGTAAACTGCTTAGAACTTAGTTTTTTTTTTGGGGGGGGGGATTAAGTTAGAGGTTAATTACCAAACTAATTGCACTAATTATCCTGCAAGGAAAAATACAAAATATAGAACATACGGTTGCATCTGAATTTCAAAAGAAACTAAATAGCGAAAAAGACAAAACTGAAATGGAAAATCTCAATTTTTTTGACAAAATAAGAACAGTAACAAATATTGCAGTCACATAGGTCAAGGGGGGAACCTTAAGAAGAGGATCTGGGATATATGTTCCAGTTGGGTTGCCTGGATTAACAACAGTGACAAGCTTTGGAGTAGGTTTAGTTTCAGATAATATCCTTTCCAACCAATCTGAAAATCAAACACTTCTATAAACAAAATTGCAGAAGGAACTGTACAATAAGACTAATGTCTGAAAGACATTAATAATTAGTTGATTGTCCACAATTTATGCTGCAACAAGAATAAAAGACTGCATTGTACAGATATTTTCTCATCAGAATGCACTACTTGGATTTAAATATAAATAGAACCACAGGAAAGAGTAAGCTTCATCAGAATTCTTACCAGCATCCGGATGAAGTGTTTTAGGGTCACCAGGACCCACATGTATATTGGTGATGCCAGTCATCTGGAATGACATGTAAGCGTTGAAATAGTAAGGTGCAAACATAACCACCGAATCCCCCGCATCACATAGTGTAAGGACTAAGTTCACAAATGCCTGCATTTGTTAAGAGGTGTTATTACTGAAGAATGAAAGATATCAAATTAGTTGAACGATAGACACTACAACATTCATGGAAAGCTATGAGTAGTCAGTAAATAATCGTTAGTCATCAATTCCTAGATCAAGTATTCAATTATGACTGATGATGAATTGAACAATTCAAGGTGCAGTTCATCTTGACGGTTACAATTAGCCTTCTCTCTCCTGTTGGATCCTAAGCCTATACAAGATGCTTAACTATATAGAAAGCAAAAGCAGCTATTCTGTGAAGGTTGAATGTGGGATTTTAGGCGAGACACCAAGCAAGGCATTAGTAAATCTATAATGGATACGTGTAAGTCTATGGAAGGTCAAATACTTGTACATGTCCTTTTCTTCAAAAACCATGTATGCTCTCCTTTTCTGTTCTGATAAAAAAATGGTGAATATGCAAGGATAATTATATAATAAGGCATCATTAGTCACCTGATTAGCACCAGCTGTAACCATCACGGAAGACTTCTGCAAATTATTTTCATGATGTAACTGCATGTTGAAAACAAAAGAATCACTTGAAATAATAACCAAGATCCATTTTCAGATTTAGTTAATTTTAGAAACTGAAAGCAATTAAGATGCAAATAGCCATAAACAAAATCCATTCATGTTGAATAAGCAATAAAGACAAGAGACCGAAAAACAAGAAGAGGCATTTTCAAAACATAGATGATGGGGTGAGCAAACTGGCTGGAACAAGGCCATTTATTACACATAATGATTTTTGTATCTTTGTTGGTAAAAGTTATGTATGTGTTGGAAGCTATGAAAAAGAGTTAAAATATGACTGCAAAAAAAGAAAGAAACAAGGAAATCAGAAGTCCAAAAAACAAAGAAATTAGTGACCAATATATAAAGCAAACTGAAACAGAATATTGAGTGAGCCAATCATCCCATCTAACTCAACCCCAACAAATTCAGAGGTAATAAGCGTGCCTCTGAATTGCATATGCCAAACCTGAATCACTATTTATCCCTAAGTTCAAATGATTCATTAGTACAAGCATAAATCATCAGTAAAAACCTATGAAAGTTCTTTCCAGTCTCACATGTCAACAGAATATAATATTACAGATTCTAAATGTTGAAACACTAATAGTTTAATATATCCCATCGATACCACAAATTACCTCAACTTGATCATAACCCTACCTTTTGATCTATAAATTATCATTTCAAGTGAAGGTAGAAGAAAATGACGCATATGACTCAAAAAGGTTGTCATCCTTCAGCAAAATAATATCATTATCTACACTTATGTTAAAGAATATGTTGAATGGAACAAAACAAAACAATGGTCCCATTCTCAAATGAAGATATCGAATGAGTTAGGTATAGTTTTCTGCAAGTACAATTTGTAGGATAAAACTTTACCAGTTTAGTAGTTTACCTTTCTGATTAATGCCTCTCTAAGTTCAGGAATACCTTCATCAGCACCATAGCGACTAACTGAAGGCTCCCATACAAGTTCTTTCACCTTGTCCAATGCTTGTTTAGGAGGTTGCCAATAAACCACACCCTGCAGCACATAAATTTCATTGAGCCAATTAAAGATTAGACAACTGAGAGGCAACTAATAAATAAAAAAATAGCAAAATACTTCCAGCAGTCAGAGCAACAAAAAGTGTTGAGAAAGCTCCATGTGATAACTAAACACATGCAAACCCATATACAAAGGTAAGTTTGAACAAATCCGAAATCAGGGCTGCATTACTTTCACTTTCAGCTTACAATATTAAATTAAGTCTGCAAGCTTTTAGTACTTTAGAAAAGCATTACAATCTTATATTGAACAATTCTGGCCCTCAGTCAATTTACAGGTCCAATTCGGGCAGAATCAAACTTTGACAACTTATCCAAAGGAGCCTCAATAATAGCATTGAGTAGCCCAAAATGATAAAATCTTGTTCTAATATGCCTCTCCTTTTAGTATTCAATTGTTACCCCTTTTAGGAAATAAGGTGGCAAGATTTCAGGACCATGCCATTCTAACTCAAGTAATATTATCCATGAAATGTGGAGAATAAGTGCAGAAAACAACTTTTAAACATCATCAAAGTTGCAGCAGATTTATAACATAACACAGTCATCACAAACTTCGAACACCATCATCAAAAAAAAAAAAAACCCATCAAACTCGCCCTATTCATGAGTAGTAGTAAAAACCATCGTATCTCTCGATATCTCCATATTACTCCAAATTCCAAAGCTAGCAGGGTTAATTTATAATCAGACACTGGAAACCAAAAACATAGAATAACATGTTTCCCTTTTTCTCTCTACCTCCATAATCATCACGGAGAGATTATATTAACAATACAATATTTGGGAAGGGGAAAAGAAACCTGGGCCAAGGATACGGCATTCTTGGCTCCTCGAAGCAATTCCTGCATCTGCAAGCACATGACACAAATTCATATCCACCTTCATTATTAATAACAACTTTACAAGTTCAACTTCTTAACATGAGAAAGTTTAAAAAAAAAATTATAACTATTATTAAGCGACTTTCTGATGTACCTTAACCATGATCGGCATCTCAGTTTCCAAAGCCCTCCTTGCAAGATTTCCGTACGAACCCATCTTAACTTCCTCCTTTCTCAGGCCCCAAGAGCACCCAATTCTCTCGTAAGGCCTCACCTAACGAAAAGGAACCAACTTTCAAATGCTTGGCTTCGGAATTAAATAAATTATCTGACTAGAAGTGGCTCTTTCAGCTACAAGAAATCGACTTTAGCACGCCTCAACAAACCCCATTATGGGGAATATACAAAAACGAAAGGTATTGCCCTTTTTCTTTCACGGGCTTTTTCGTATGACTTACCTCGTCAACAACTGGCAGCCGGAATTTTGACGAAACTGGTCAGCTTCCACTAAAGATTGAACAGATTAAAAATCCAAGTTACCCACTGAAGAGTATAGCTGCTTTTACTATTTTCGAGAGTAATTGTAAGTCAAATTTTGGAACTTCTCCTTCCAGAATGTTTTTTATCTTTGGATTAAAAGAAAGACCATATATATTTGAGAAATAATGCGTGGGATCTCCAAGAATCACGCAATAAATGAGTATTATATGCCCTCCTCCTTCAATTTCAATTAGGAATAAGAAAAACAGAGCGAGGTGGTCCAGAAGGAAACTGACAGAACGAGCTCAGAAAATAATTTCCAGAATCTTTGGGGGGAAACCTTTACAATCCCCTTTGGAAGGCTATGAAATTATGGAAATTTTCATCCTGGGTTCGCAGAAAGCGGGTTGAGCCGAAGATGGAAAAGACAAGTTGGAGATGCTGAATTCCCAAGACAGGCAGAGAATCTTCTAAAAAATGTCAGGCGAGTGGTGGGGAGATATAGCGATGGGTTTCTTTTTCATCAAAGGAAAAAATAATTAAGAAATGCGTGAAAAGAATATGTTAAAAAAGAGAGAGAGATATGGATTTTAACAACGCACATGTTTTTTCTGATTCTTGGAAAGCTGTCAATACCTTACTAAGAGATAGTGGGTATAACCATCAACTACGTCATGAGATTGAAGTTACTCTCCATCTGCTATATGGTGACAGGAACGTAGAGTTGCATCAGAGTAATAGAAAAATTTTAAGGTGTGCAGATGTTATAGCACGAGAAGTTTATACAGGGAGTTCGACCTTTTGGGTTCTACCAAATTTTCCATTAAAGTGTAGAGAATATATCTTTCTTGAGAATATAACTTCTCTTTCAAGTTTAACTTGCCTTTATGAATCAAAAAAATAAAAAGAGATTTGGATTTTTTTTAAGAAATAAGGCTAAGGCGCAAGAGTACACCAAGAATCCATTAGGAGAGTGATTTTATGTAAATCAAAATAAGTATGTGAGAAGAATTTTATCTCGGTTTGTGTGTAACATGTTCAAACGTGATAAACAAACACTAAAAATCAGTCTCAGAAAAGCAATACATATCCTATCTTCTTCTAGAATATGTAGGCCATTTGGAGGAGGATTGCTCCAATCGATTCTCAGTGGTGTTGCTCCAGGCTTAAAACTGCCAATTTATCCGCACAACAATTACCTTCTCTGTATACATGCTTGAGTTACACATTCAATTGCCTCAACAGAATGAAACGAAGTTGCCCTTGAAGGTGCGTATAGCCTATCAGTTTTTCATTCTACTATTGCTGTGCTTGATTTATCCTTACTACATCAACTTCTACAATCACTTTTTTTAAAAAACCAGCTTCTAGCTCACTATGAGACCTTCTATAAGACCTCTTAATTCTACTTCAACAGCATCTGTATCTTGTAACTGGATGGTGAAGCCCCTAATCCATTCTCTGTAGTCCCCCTTATTACACCTCCACAACCTTCGTGCCCTTGTGATGGGCTCCACCCATCTATACTTAGCTTACACCAATCTTTAGGTGGGGGTAACTATTGTATCATGACATACTCTTCTTTAGATTAATTCAACAGCGCACTTGTTCTCCTAAGTCTGCAACCCTCCATAATCTGATGAACTATTTGGATTGTGTTTTGAGGTATCTCAAAATTTTCTTCATGTACTTGTTTATTCCTCCATTTCCACACTAACCAGCATGTGATAACAAAAATTATGGCCATTTATCTACCCCCTCATAAGTTCGATTCTTCCTAATATTTATGGTTACCCACTCCATCCATGAAGATCCAAAAAGGACCTCCCCATGATGAACTAGAATGAGTTTCCTCTAAGTCAATGTAGCTTTCGAGCAATCCCTTAAAGTATGTAATTGATCCTCTGCTTGTAAATTATAGATATGACATAAACCATTTCCTCTGTTTCATCTCCTTGATATATCTTTTGTTGCTAATCGTCTGGGTAGAATATGCCATTTGGATTGTGTTTTGAGGTATCTAAAAATTTTCTTCATGTACTTGTTTATTCCTCCATTTCCACAATAACCAGCATGTGACAACAAAAATTATGGCCATTTATCTACCCCCTCATAAGTTCGATTCTTCCTAATGTTTCTGGTTACCCATTCCGTCCATGAAGATCCAAAAAGGACCTTCCCATGATGAACTGGAATGAGTTTCCTCTGAGTCAATATAGCTTTTGGGCAATCCCTTAAAGTATGTAATTGATCATTTGCTTGTAAATTATAGATATGACAAATCATTTCCTCTGTCTCATCTCCTTGATACACCTTTTGTTGCTTAAATTATAGATATGACATAAACCATTTCCTCTGTCTCATCTCCTTGATATATCTTTTGTTGTTAACCGTCTGTGTAGAATCTGCCATACAAAGACCTTCACGCATTTAGGAACTTTTAATTTCCAAACACTTCTCCAATCAAATGGCTTTGCATACCTCTATGTGTTTTGAATCCAATGATAAGCTGATTTGGTGAAGAACTCTCTGGTGCCTTCTTTCTACCTCTATGATTCTCTTATGCCTTCTTTCTTCCTATTCTGTCTCCATCTTCCATTCTACATTATTGTGGAACTTCTCCCACAATTTTGCTAATTCTTTCCATCATCTTGAATCACTACCCATAACCATTAACTCATATGCTATATCTCTAGCTCCTCCATATTTTCCATTTAGTACCCAAGACCATAGCTCATTTGGGCTGGTATTCATTCGTCATAAAACTTTGAAGAGAAGTGCTTCATTCATTTTTCATAGAGATTTAATGCCCATGCCTCCTCCTCCCTTTAGTTGGAACATCTTATCCCATGAAATTGCATGCCATTTTTGGGAATCTCCTTTTTCACCCCAAACAAATATACGAATTTTCGTTCCAGTTCTCTAACGACCCCTTTAAGTAAGCTATCATGCTGCATTGGGTAAAGGGCCACTAATTGAGCAACAAAATTAACTAATGTGATTCTTCTTATCATTGATAGGCTAGATTATCAACATCCTTGCAACATTTTCTTGACTCGCTCTACTATGGTCCTATATATGTCTCTTCTTCTCGTGGGAAAAGCAATATTAGCTCCAAGGTAACGTCCTATCTTATCAACTTGCTTGAAATTGCTTTTCCTACATATTTCTCTTTTGGCATGTTGATCTACACTGGGTGAAAAACCACAGTTGTTTTCTCTTGGCTAACTCGATGTTCTATCATGTTCTCAAAATCCTTGAAACATTTAAAACAAACTCGATATGTTTTCTCTTGGCTAACTCGATGTTCAATTTGATTAGCTTTTATAAATAGAACTAGGTTATCCTGAAACATCGTGTGTGAAATAATAGGACCTTTTCTTCCCCCTCTCAATCTTCTCCATTGTTTCTCTCTCACTCTATCAAGGATCATATGGGTAAATTTCTCCATACCAAGAACGAAGATCAAAAAGGAGAGATGATCCCCTTATCTAAGCCCTCGAGTGGATTTAAAGCCTTCTAACTTCTTGCTATGCAAAAGAATTTTGTTTCAACCTTACCCATACAACCCATAATTCTTTCAACCATGTCTTGAGGGCAGTTAATTTCCCTCAAGACTTTTTCCATAAATTGACAATTTAATCTATCAGATGCTTTTTCTAGATCAACCTTGATAGCCATGAAACCCGTCTTACCTTGCTTCATTTTTATAGGGTGTAACATCTCATTTACAATGATGATGTTGTCGTGAAAATTATGTCCAAGGACAAAGCTTACTTGGAATGGGGATACCAATTTGGTTATAAATTATTTCCGTCTCTTGACAATTATCTTGGAGAGTCACTTATAAATAGCATTGCATAAAGAAATATGTCTTAGTTGATTAACTCTTATTGGACAATTCACTTTAAGAATTAGAGTAATTAATATGTTATTCACATCTCTTATCTTCTCAACATCCTTCCACATCTCTTTAACTGATTGGCCCACACTTGGTCCCATGATATCCCAACACTTCTGAAAAATTTTGCTTGAGATCTATCTTTACCTAAAGCTTTCATACCCCCATTGCAAACATTGCCTCCTAATTTCCTCATTAGAGATAGGAGCATTCATTGTTTGCCACTCCTCATTCCCTAATGTTAGCCATGAGTGATTTGTTTGGTACCAAGGTTTTATAGTAGTTTCTTCCAAAAAAAGCTTTTTAAAAAATTAGTTGACCATTTCTCCAACTTCTTTTTCATCTTCAACCCACTAGTTATTGTCATTCTTGAGTGTAGACACATGTTTCTCCTCCTTCGAACAACTGTTTTGAAATGGCAGTATTTAGTTTTTCGGTCACCATCCTGAAGCCACTTTGTTCTAGCTTTCTGGTACCAAAATATCTCTTCCTTATCAAGAATATCATCCAATTCATGTCTTAAGTTTTGCTCCAGTTCCTCTAGAGGATTCTGGTTAATCTGATATGCCTTTTGAATTCCTTTAAGTCTTCTCATTAATTCCTTTTTCCCCCTTTAAGGTGCCTAAAAGAGTTGACATTCCAATGCAGCAGCTAGGGTACGAGGTTCTGTAACTCCTCTCATATTGTCTTGTCTCCATTCCGGTGATTTTTAACCATGTCTTCTGAACCCGCGTGCTTAAGCCATATTGCTTCAAATTGAAAAGGTCTTCTCTCTCGATGATTTCCCTTAGCCTCAAGCTATATGAATAAAAGATGGTGATCCGATTGTGTTCTAACTCCTACTTTAACTGTAGCATCCACAAATAGGTTTCTCAATTAGAGTTGCAAAGTGCCTTGTCTAAGTTTTTAGAGAGATGCCTTGTATATCTAATCGTTATACCTTTCCAGGTAAATCTAGATCCTTCCATTCCCATATCAATAAGCTGAAATTTTCAATATATTTCCAAATCTGTTACATTTCTTTGCATTTGGAGTAGCACCTCCTTTTTATTTATCACTACTTTTAATATCATTAAAGTCCTCAACTAGTAACCAGAGCGTAGACATTGTTTCTGCAACCCTCTCCAATTGTTCCCATAATTCTCTTTTTTCCATTTCTTTGGGACTAGCATACACTGCTATAAAACACCATGACCTCAGCCCCACACCCTCAATAATACAATGAAAAAATTGTTTGTGCCTTACTAACGGTAGTATGGTTATAGAATCATCATTCTACTTCCTCCTGACATCCTCTATGCTTCTACAATGACTTGGTGATGAAAACCAAGACTGCTTATCACCTTTTGAGCTTTGGCCTCACTACATCTCATTTCAACAAGTACCACTATTTTTTGTTTCCAGTTTCTACAAAATTCCTTTAAGGTTAAACCGAAGGCTTTTTCCTGCTACCTCTCTCACATTCCACACTAGAATCATCATAAAAAACTAATTCAAGTAATGATGATAGCATAAACTCAATGGTTCAACACAGTGGAATTTACCTCCTATGTAGACCCTTTTCCATTGTCATATATCTTCTGTCTAGCAAATAGCTTCTCCACTTCAGATAGGCCCAAAGTCTCCATTGGATCCATTGGGTTTAGTGTTACAGCACTGGATCCAAATTTTTATGGCACTGGATCCACCTTATCTGGCAAACTCTTTAAGAAATAGACCGTAATGTTATATTCTATCCCATTACTCTCCTCGTTAAGATTCTCCTTGAAATCCACTTCTTTTCGGCCCATACGTTCCTCTGCTTCATGTTGGGTTGTCATATATATGACCCTCTGTTCATGCCCAACAGTTAGTCCATTTTGATGGCCCAATGATGCCCTAGTAATGATAGTCTCTCCGAGTACTCTTTCATTGGCCCCTTGCACTTTCTTTGACAATAAGTATTTTTTATTTGCTGAAATACTCTTAACCTTATCTCTTTTCACCTCCTTACCTGCCCCTGTCACGTCGCGATGGTTTACTCTTCCTCGTGTCTCCACTTTTTCCTTTCTTATCAACTCATTTCCTGCAATTTTCCTCATACCCTTCTTGTCCCTTTTTTCAACTTCTACTATCTCCCCATTACTCACCTCATTGGAGATATCCTTTAGAAGCCTCCTAAGGAGATCTTCTGGCCTATCATGATCCCATGCAACAACTTCTTCTTCTAAGGCAACAAATCTCGAAGTACTCACATATGTCATATCTCCTTTAACCTCTTTCTTCTACATTTCCCCAATATTACTCTTTTTCTGTAAAGGTCCGCAACCCTCCTCGGTCGTTGCACAATCATCCATTCCCTATATGCACTATTCAAGTCACTCACCGATACCCACCGTTGGTTCCCATCTTTTCCGATAAACTCCTGCCGGCTATGGGATTCCAATGTTTCTTGGTTCGACTTTGTTTGTTTCTCAAGTGGGCATTGCTCCATGTTGTGACCAAACTTGCCATAATAGAAACAAATCATATGGAGTCCCTCGTATTCAATCTTCAATTCATTTTCATCAATTGAGTGAGTTGGAAGCAAAGGGCCATTCAAGTCCAGTCTGTTGGGATGGCTGCACCCAAGAGGGGGTGAATTGGGTGTTACAAAAATTTCCGTTCAAAACTTAATTTATCAAAACATCCAAATCATAAATTAATCAAAATAGAGTATGAAAACATATTGAGTAAAATAAAGTAATTAGAAATTAGAGAAAATGAATGAAGGATAAACACACAACAATTTATCCTGGTTCGGCCCTCTCTAACCTACGTCCAGTCCTCAAACTCCTCTGAGATTTTCAATCCACTATAATCATCCAAGTTTAAACCAGGTACTTGGAAAATCATTACAACCACAAGTTCACTACAGATACTTGCAAAGCTGTTTCAAGTTTGTCACGGTGGGTACTTGAGAACCCCATAAATGTTTCCAGGCATTTATAAAACCCACTCGAGTTTGTAACGGTTGGTAGTTGAGAAACCTTTACAATCACTCCTCCTTACCACATGTAAGGTTACACTCTGTTTCACTCAGGTCAATCCTAAGCGACTCTCAAAGTTTAGGATGATTACATTTGGGAAATGCTTCACTCTATGAAGCGGATTGTATTGACATTGAAACTCCCGGAGAAGTATAATGTCACAGTCCTAAAGTTGTGTGATTTCCTCGAATCTACACTCTCTGTTTTGTGTTCGGTGACTCTATATACTTCATCTCTTTTTTCTGTTAGTTGCTTCCTCATATTTATAGATGTTGGCAAATTATATCCGTTGGAGATGAGCGTTGTATTTTCTGTTCAGCTTTGGCTCTTGTGCTTTGTTTTTCAAACTTGGTCTGCTCTGACAGATTTTTTGTTGAAAGAGAAAGAATAGTCATTGGAGTCCTGACAAGAAGCAAGTATTTGTTGAAGAGGATTTATCCTTTAGAAACTGATTTGCTTCCGTTATACTTTTGCTTCAGTGTCTGACGAGGTTGTATAATGTTCTGCGTTAAATGGATCTGACACAAAGAGAGATGTTAACTGTGAAATTGTACGTTGAGAGTCATGATGAAAAAGTATTCAGAGGACCTATTCCCTGTTGCTAAGTCAAGGCATAAAGCATTTATGAGAACAGGTTAAATTGTTAAACACAGATATGGAAAGCTTTGCAGAGAGTAGGTAAATCTGTCAGGAAATAGCCGTTAAAAGCAGTATTGAAGTTCTGTTTCACAATACTCGAGTGATGACTAAGTATTTTGAATTTTATAAAACAATACTTGAGTATTTTGTTTCAATGCTCGAGTTTTTATAATACTTTTGAAATTACTCGAGTGTTTGCTGAGAGTATTGCAGAAGTTTTTTGAATTCAAACACAAATATTCGAGTGTTAAGAATACTTTCAGTTGCTACTCGAGTATTCAGAGGCGAACTTGAAGTGAAGTGTTTTGTAATAGCCTAATACTCGAGTGTTCAAAACATAGAACTCGAGTGTTGTCACTTCTTTTACCATTACTCGAGTTTCAAAATGGAAGTGTTGTGTTTATTTGAAAAATACAGCTCGATACTCAAGTATTAGAAATCAATACTCGAGTGTTGACAACATTTTCATTATAAACTTGAGTGTTCTGCTTCAAGTGTTGCCCGATGTGTTGAAATAAAGCTCAATACTTGAGTGTTGTAAACTAGCACTCGAATGTTGGCTACACTTTCATGACAACTCGAGTGTTTTACTTCAAGTGAAGTACTAAGGTTTGAAAAAGCAACTCAATACTCGAGTATTAAAAACTCAATACTCGAGTGTTTACCAATACTTCCACTTGTAACTTGAGTACTCAGCTTCAAGTGATGTTCTGCAAACTGAAAATGGAACTCGATAATCGAGTGTTGAAAACTGGAACTCAAGTATTGACATCACTTTCAGAATTGGAAAAAGATTTAGAAAGCACGATACTCAAGTTTTGGAAATATAAAACTCGAGTTTTATGAATCATAAGGCACAACTCGAGTTCTGAGCATGATGTAACTCGAGTTTCATGAAACCTGTAACATAACTCGAGTATTCCCAAGTTATAACTCAAGTTTTACTAAATGTATAGTGTCAAGATTCCATTTAGATCACGATACTCGAGTTTTAGTAATGAAGAACTCGAGTTTTGCTTCATAATGAACTTACATCAAGTCACAGTCTAGCTTTCAGCATATGGCTCAATTTGCAATGGATATAACTCTCTCAATTCAACTCCAAACCTTGTAAATAATACATCAATGGAAAGCCCTGCAAGTCTACTTTCACAAGAAATAAGAATCAGTCTCAAATATATTATACAAAGAAAGTTATGATAGATACAATAAGTAAAGGTAAGAGATGAAGCGTTGAATTCGACCACCAACTTTAGAAAACTATATATCCTTCATTTGAAATCATTTGATGTTGTTATAGGTGTCTATGAAACGTATTTTGAGTCTAGTTTGATAAGAAATTGGTTTCACATCAATCGGATATGTAATTTGGGAGATATGATCAAAATACCAAACATATGTCAAACTGACAGAAAACAGAGGAGGCCATTACTCGAGTGTTACGTTCCAATACTCGAGTATCGACTTCCAAAAGGCCAACACTCGAGTTTTGTGACACCAATACTCAAGTGTTGAGTCCCAGAAGGCTAATACTAGAGTTTTGTGACCCCAATACTCGAGTGTTGACTCCCAGAAGGTTAATACTCGAGTTTTGTGACCCAATACTCGAGTGTTGACTCCAAAATTCAATACTTCAAGTGTATACTCTAGTTTTACTTCAAGTAATGCCATAAAAAACCCTAAAAACTCATCATACTCGAGTATTAACTTCCAAAATCAGATTTGAACATCCAAAACATCCAAAATATATTCAAAACCACATCATCCTCCAATTAAAATAATGCATGAAGCTAGCAAATGAAGCTAGCATGAAGCCATTTCCAATAACATTCAATTCAACCCTGCTAGACTTATCCCACATGGCTTGTACCTTCCTTATCATTTGCATAAAACCTACGGAACCTTCTAGTATGTTAACTATCAAGGTTTTCTGCCAATGACGCTATAACGTTCGTCTATCCTCTCCTTCAAGAATTCGAGCACTAGACCTTTATCAATTTCTGAGATAGAGATGCCTCTCAAAATCTCTTCATGATTACTGAAAAGTAAGCTGCCATCCCACGCATCTTCCATCTCCTAGGACTTCTCCTATTCCTTTTCTTTGTTTGTTTTAGGGTTCAACGCCTCCTCTCTGTAGGAAAGAGTTGTTTCATGGGGCACTTGGTTGTTGATGTCATGATCTATCATCCACTCTTCCTCTTGGTTGCAATGATATTTCTCCATAAAAACTACCACTTGTGCGTTGCATTTTACCTCCGGGTTCCTCTTTCTCTTTCTCCATAGAAGGCTCAAACAAAGTTCTTCTAGCATTTCCAATTATGCTTGTTCCCTCTAAGCTCCTCTTGATCAACCTAGGGCCAATCAGGGGTGCTTGCAAGGATTAGTATCACTCAAAGACGTGGAAAAGCTCAAACAATCTCTCTCTAAAGTACTCTTTTTGAATCTTAAAGAGGCCTGGATTTTGTGTGCTCAGAAGTCGTAAAAAAACTTTTAGGAAAAGATATTTATTCATTAGTAACAATGAACTTAGTTAACTTTTTAACGATCTAAATTTAGGAACATTCAATTAATAAGGGTATATATTTAGCAATAATTAATTAATGATAGTACATATTTAACAACGTCGTTGACCCTCTTTTAACAACATTAACCAACTAGGCATTTTAGGGTTTAAGAATTCGTTTTGGAATCATTTAAGTAATCAAAATTACTCATTTTTACTTATATTTTTTCATGAAAATTGGTTTAAATAATTTTTTCTTTCTAATGATAATCAAAAGTTGGTGTAATTTTTTCAGAATAAAAGAGAGGAAAAATGTTATTAGAGAACCCCGGACACTTTTTTAGGCCTGCATGTGCGACACTTTTTTAAAAAATACCCCTATCTGATTGGAAATTAACACACATGAAGAAGAAAGACCCA
Source organism: Vachellia pachyceras (assembly GCA_025593235.1). Classification (NCBI taxonomy): domain Eukaryota; kingdom Viridiplantae; phylum Streptophyta; class Magnoliopsida; order Fabales; family Fabaceae; genus Vachellia; species Vachellia pachyceras. Next base: position 18,930 of record JANTPZ010004051.1, read on the forward strand.
ATAAGCCTGAGAAAGCGAAATTTGACTGTGATTGTGTGTCCCTTACAAGAAAAGGAAAATATGGAAAAAGGTTGCAAAATACAAACTTCAGGTAAGAAAGAGGATTTTTAATTTTGATGAGAGTGGACGGCATTTAGAAGAAAGACAAATAAAAATCCGATTTCAACTATTTCTCAAAACAAATTATTTTGCAAGATTTTGAGATTAAATAATCCAAATGGTAGATAAATAACTCACAAATCAGTTAAATTAACTACTTATAAAATATGTATAAATTTCCTTAAAATACGTTTGGAAATTACCCTCTAATGAGAGCACATTTAACAAGGGCAATATATAAGGATAATTTAAGAAAATACTGGTGTGAATTTAGGGAACAGAGTGGGTTAGGATTTTATACTTAAGAACAAGGCAAATCTCTCAACTAGCTTGTATTCATGTATGAATGCATATTAAGTCAAAGTATCATACAATTTGAAAAAAAATCTTATTCAAGGTACTGCTATGTATTAAGTGTGAGCATGTCTGCTAGTGTGGATTTAAATTTCGATTCATAATATTATGAATAATTCATACCTTTTACTAAACCCAACCTCTTTGGTCTAACTTTTATATTTAAGATCGGAGAAAATAATTCCGTTAAAAAGGGAGACGATACTCAAATAGATACACTTAAATCATGGATGGGCCAATTACTTGGGCCGTGGGCCCAAAACTTCATAAATGACAACAAGTTTTCATAGGAATGGTGCCTTGTCAGCCATGGGCCTAAGTGAGATTTTGCATCAGTGTCATCAGGAAGAAGCAAGCAAAAAAAAAAAAAATAACCACGCTTGGTAGAGTTGGCAAGGGCTACTATCAGCATTCCTCAGGGCGAGAGTTCGAACCCTGGGGAGTGACAGCCGCGATAATTAACGCAGCTTCAAAGAGGTTGTCCCATCGGTACCTCGCTACCACCGTAAGGTCTCCTCTCGGGGGGTCCGGATTAGTCTGGGGCGGACAATGAACCCAGGATACCGGATGGTTTATACAAAAAAAAAGTACTTAAAAATAAAATATGACTATCAACGAGATTATGTCTAGTTAAAGGATTTAATATCTCGTAACATGATAAATTAAAGTTTAAAACCCTTTTTATGAAACAATCCTGGTAAAAAGCATAGTATCTTGCACTAATCGGTCGGCTTAAC
>JANTPZ010004052.1:0-17222 GCA_025593235.1 Vachellia pachyceras
TCACCAAGTACAGTGTAATATTAATTTATAATAATAATGATGAGTTTTATTTACGACCTCATTTTGCATATTTTTAACATGGTATTTTACCCTTCAGAACCCCACAGAATTTACACGTCACACTTAATGACAAATTACTCACCCAAACTTCAAAGACATACTGATCCCAAACTTCAAAGACCCATGAACAATCAAACAAACTACGAGTCAATGTTTTCACTGCAGCTTTTGCTTTCCCTCCCATTTCGTATATCAATCATCTCCATCCGTTCCTACCGATCCATATCAACAGCCTCCCCCATCAGATTCCGCCACGTGTGAGCTTAACCATCCTCCCCGTCCTGATCGTCTCAGACCAGCGTCTTGCACGCCGAGCTCAGCGGGTCCCACATCGCCGGAAGCAAGTACTTCCTGCCGTTCGAGCCGTGCGCATTGTAGCTCGCCCCGGTGGTCTTGTCCACCAAAACCTGGCCCGGATATCCCGGATACGACCCGCTCCCGAAAGTCCCAGTGCAAGCCGATACAGCCTCGAGCGGCGCCGTGGCTGGACCCTGGAAGTAACCATTGTTGAAGGGGTTCGTCACGGTGCCCGCTAGCAAGGTGGCCAAGTTAATGATCATTCCGTCAACACCGACGTCACCATTCGGCGCCACCAGCGGCGTAGTTTGCGGGCCGTACAAGGGCTGGTGGAATGGCCACGCGCATTGGCCTGGACACTGAGTCTCAGGATTCCCAACCCAGACATAAGCTGTGCGAGGCTTACCTCCAAATGGTCGGGTCGCCGCGTGAGTACCACACCGGCTGACACAGAACCCGTCGACGGTGACATTCTTGGCGGTGAGGACGACGGTGATGGAGTTGGGCTCATTGAACTTAGACGCCAACGCGAGCAAGTGCCTTGACCTGAGAAACTTCCCAAGTGAGTACGTCTCGTGGAAGTATTGCTTCCCTACGACGAGCGAAGAGGCTCCGCCCTTGTACTTCCCGGTGGTGCCCCACCACGTCGTCGCCGAAGGAAGAGGGGCCTTCGGGGAGTTTAAGGATTCTATGAAGTCCACGACTATGGACCGTTGGGTGGGAGTGAAGGTCCCATACCATACCATATTAACGGCGATCCTCCCCTTCAGGAGCTCGCCGTTGTGGTACTTGAGCAACAAGGGCTGTTGCTGAACCAGAGCCCCCTCAGCAACAAGCCACAGCGACAAGACAGTGAAGAAGACAATGGCATTACGGTGAATTACAGACATTTTCAAGGTCAAACTCAAGAACAGCATTAGAGAGAGAGAGAGAGAGATGAGATATCCAAAGAGCAAGATGAGGACGAATGAAACGGAGAGAGCTGTTTTATAAGGGTGTACAGCGGTGAGGAGAGAGTTGTCATTATAATAGGATTTCACGTGGCGTCTTCTAATTGGGTGTGAATTTTCGTCAACAGTACCAGACTGTGAGACTCTGAAGTGGCGTGACGTGGCGGTCTAAAATGATGGCGACGTCGGAGCCCAGAACTCTGCCTGTTTTCAGAGGAGGTGAAATGACCGATTTGACCTCACAATGGATATATATCACAAGCCCTATGAATCCATCCGCAGCAGTAGCACCATGCATTTCGAACCAAATCACGTGGGTCCCAATCAAGTGACATTGAGGCAATCAGGGCCGTTGGATTAGAATGGAGGATGTGACTGACTGGGAAGGAGCGTGGGAAGCTTAATAGCGATGACGTCAGTTCAAAGTTCGAGGGGGGACAGTGATCGGGTACGGTTGGATTTATTGTAATAAAATATAGGGGCGCATGGTGATGGCAAGCATGGAATAAGCTTTTTTTTTTTTTTTTAATTTAGAAGCAAAAAGAAGAAGCATAGGCTTTTCTAGGGACGCAGTGTATAAGTAGCCTACGCTAGAGGTCAGAGGTGAGGGCCTGGGGGGTCCCAGGGGTGGTTTTGAGGATCTCAACACGTCAGCTTATAAATGTGCATTCATGGCAAAATGGTAATTTAGTGGTCTTATAATTTAAATGAGTAAATATACGAACTCATTCGTGTTCCAGAGGATATAATTGGGATACTACTCCTTTTAAAAAAAATTAAAAAAATTAAACGTAGTATGGGATCTTTTGTAAAAAACAATTGAATTTTTATAATATACAAATCACTTTGATGTTATATATAACTGAACTTCTATATTATACAATTGAATTTATATATGGTAGGTCTTATTCTTTAATTAATTCTGTAATGGAGGATTTATCATCAATTCTATTGCATTCTTAAATAATATTCCATCCATTTTATATTCACATTTATTATTTTGTAAAATAGTTTATTACAGTTCGTTTGGAGATCAAGTGGAAAATAACTTTTATGGAGTTTGGGATAAAATTTAGATTTTGGAGAAGTAGATTTTGGTGGAATAGCTTTATGGATTTCGAAGCAAAACTTAGGTTTTGAAAATATGATTGTGTTTAGGAAGTTATTGGCTTTTACAGAATTTGAGGAAAAACCTAAGTATGAAAAAGGAAAGAGAAAAAATTATTAGAAGAGAATATATGATTTGACAAGAACATAACTTTTTCCAAAACATATGTTTCGTTTTCAGAATATTTTTTGTAAAAGATGTGACTACTTGAACAAAACTTAGATTTAAGGCAAAACCTAAATCTGGGGTCAAAACCTGAGTTTCTTACCTAAGAGCCAAACAAGCCTTTACCTTATTTTGTTTTTGGTCAAAAGCCTTTATCTTATTAAAATGAAGTTTGTATGGGATTTAACACAACTATCTAACCTATTCAATATTTTTAATCCACTCAAGTTAGTTGTGGTAAAAATCTAAATTCACTCCTGAAGTTTCATGGAGGAATGTTGGTTTGAAAATTTTAGAATGGAGCAATATCCCTCCTAAAAGTTTTTAACAATCAACATTAATTTTTATTTAATGAAATTGGATTAATATTGTTCCATTTTAAAATTTTGAATCCAACATTTAACCTAAAAAAACTTTTTTAAGGTAACATTGCATATTGACAAAGAATTTTAAGGTAAATTTACATGGTAAACCAATTAATTAGTTAAGAAGTTTTAACATTAAACATTATAAAAAATTGGTTATTAATGATGGGCTCATTTAGGAACGCAGTAGAGAAGTACTCACAAATCAGGATAAATATATTAAGACGATTATTTCATTTTATAAAAAAATACCGTTAAATATATATTTAAATCTTGTAAACGTTGAGCCTGTATAAAAGAATAGGACTGGGATTTGAAGTTCTGAGTTATGAGATTTACATTTCTTTGCTATAATTCTTTTAATAAAAAAGGAAGTTAAATGAGTTGAGTAATGTAATGGGTAATTATTGACACCCTCTTGTCCAAGTCACTGAAGGTGTACGTTATTCATAAAAAATACTTACCATAAACAATGTTAGCAGTAAAACTTCATATAAATAAATAAAAAGATTTTTTTGCAATGTTTATCTTCAATAGATACAGCATGCATTTGTAGCTGAAATAAAATTACAAGAGTGGATCAGCAAAAGGTTATGAAATTTGAAATGAAGGCAACATCTTCACACCCAATGTATTTGACCTCAAATGCAAAATAGATAGTGCCCGTAAGTGCGAAATTACGTTTAAATAAGTTGAGATAAAACCCATCTCATATATTTACCTTATAAACCGGAAATTACATTGGAAAAGTAACATCCACCGCTAATCCAAACACCCCCTAATCGAGCATCTCCCATCATCACTATTATTATTAAGATAAACTATATGTGAGGTTTTTTAAGGGAAATTTACCATCAGGTCTCAAGTAACCCAATACATGAACAAAAGGTCCTAAACATTTGCAAAATTATCATCATTTCCAACAATCGCTGGTCCGATTACTATCAATAACAACCGGACCAACTACTGCTGGGATCTGATGATAATTTTACCAATCTTTGAAGCATCTTTTTCATTAATTCCTCTATTTGGGACCTAATGATAACTTTCCCTTTTTTAAAAATTCATTGCACAAAGTTCTCCAACAATTATTGCATAGATTATTTGCTATATTTTTTATATAAATTTTAAGTTAAATGATAACATTTTAAAATTAGGGTATATGAGTACGTGTGATTGTAGAGCTTGACATAATAAATATAAAAAAGTTTAATAAATAGTTACTTATTATTGAGAGGAAATTAAGAAAAGTAATGTTTGAGATTTCCAAAAGTAGGCCCAGTTTGCTTGACATTCACAAAAGTGTATTTATTATCATCATATTATTATTAAATAAAAAAAGAATTGAATTAATAAAATGTAAAGGGGAAAGAAGGTGGTCACGTGCAGAAAGGGAAGGAAGCACGAGGGAGTTCACAGGAAGCGTCGGCACAGGCCAGGGCAAACCTTTGCTTTGTTCTTTCTCATATTATTTTTTTAATACCGATTTTTAAATTTTAAATGCTAAATTATCCAAAAATCCTTCAACATTTGGGAAAATTACACATAAGCACCCGTTTTGAAATTTTACCAACCCCCACTTTTGAGTTCAGATATCGGGCTTGTTTGAAACAATATTTCTGAAAGTCAAACGTATGTTCAATAGTGTTTTTCTGTAAAATGAGATAATCTCCTCCACAATTTACCTCTATTTACGTAAAAGTACTTCTCTACCGTATTCTCAATCGGACACATCATCGACTTTTATATATATGAAATTCATATACGTATCAAGTATTTGTAAACAATAAAATTTTCATTTCAGGTATTCATAAGTATGTTCACTGAAAAATTTCTCACCAACCATAGCCTAATCTTTTTTTGAAAATATAATGGGGTTATGTTATATTTAACCGTTAGATCAACACTTTTTGGTAAAAGTTCATAGGTAATAATTATTAATTTTACACAATTTTCTTGGTGAATATCAATAGCAATGGTAGTTTAGCAAGTAGCAATTTTAACTTACCAAATGATGAAATCTAAGACAATATAAACTAATTCCACTTAGTGCAATTGGATTGTTTCAAAGAAAAAAATTATTTCTAAAATGGTCCACAAAGACTTCACAAAAAGTAAGCAACTTCCATAGACCATTTTAGAATTATCATATTTTGGTGATATTTTTTTTAATCTTACTCCCTAGTTTTAAATTTAAATGCAACATTTTGGGACCATCTCCTTTGAGATGCATAATGCTCACCTAACATAGCCTCCATTATGTTCTCTCTATCTATTCAAAATTTCAAAGTTGGATAAAGTCTTTTGGATGTTGGCAGCAAAATTGTCAAAAACACAAGTTGAAGGACAAAACATTAGGCCCCCCACTAAATGTACATGAGTTCTATGCCTAGATTGTAGAAAATTTAATAAATAATTTATTCTATTCATAGATAATAATTAATTAACATAATTTGTGTGCCCGTTTTGATTAGCAATGAATGATATTTTTTCAACATGGCTTACGATATCAAAGTAAATCGCTATATGCAAACAGGCTACGAGATTAATTTTATATAGAATAAATCGATCATAGTCCAACTTTTTTTCCCACACAATTTGAATCGTATTTGTAGCCAAGTATTAAAGGACATTATAAATCTCCCATTATGAAATTTATTACTTGAATTGTACGGTCTTTACAAATATGTATTTTAAATTTTATCAACAAGCATCCACTACCAGAAATTTCGTCGATTAATGGCTATTTTCCGTCGTTAAAACGATGGTCGCTAATATTTTCCGTGCTAAATGGAAATTTTCTGATGGAAAATAGTCATTTAGCGATGGATTTTTCCGTCGCTAAATGATATTTTTTTTGGTAGTGATGGTTCCTCATATTAGGAGTTATGGGGCCCGTTTGAGAAAACGGTGGAGAAGTGTTTTTACCAGTTACGAGGTAAATGTATAAAGAAGATTATCTCATTTTACAGAAAAACACTGTTAAATGTGCGTTTGGAGTATTTAGAAGCTTTCCCAAACACCCCATGACCGCTTAAAAATGAAATCCCAAATTCAACTCCATATGAATGCGGAGAACGTTTTTAGTAGATCAAATTCTAATTGGATCCATCAATACTCAAATTTAAGTCAGTAAAATAACAATATAAAAAAAATTTAAACTGACTTAAATTTGAGTATTGATGGATCCAATTAGAATTTGATCTACTAAAAACGTTTTAAATTTTTTTATTTCATTCTATAGATAATGGGACCAACACTAGGGGTTGTTAGGTTCCGTGAACCATGCAAGGGTTTGGATTAAGTATATATTGATGATGTGCATCCCTCCTAATTAAGATGCTATATATTCCAATGGACTATTGTTGATTTTTTGGACTTGTTTAATTTTAACTTAGGGCTTGTTTGGAAGTTAATTCTGAAACCTAGATTTTGTTCAAGTACAAAAAATTTTTTGAAAAGTTATTTTGGTTACAAAACCTCAGTTTGAAACCTAATTTTTCTCTTTCCTACTTTTTCCCTTTCCCTCTTTTCTACGTTTTTTTCCTTCTTTTTCTTTCATCTTTCCTACTTTTTTCCTTCTTTCTCTTTCCTCTTTCCTACTTTTTCTTTCTTCTCTTTCCTCTTTTCTACTTTTCATTCTTTCTTTTTCCTGTTTCCTATCCACTTTTTTGCCTCGGAATCCGTAAAAACTAATAACTTCCCAAACATAAATCACTTTTCAAAACCTAGGTTTTACCTCAGAATCTGTAAAAGTTATATTCCAAAATCTATTCTCCAAAACCTAGGTTTTACCTCGAAATCTGTAAAAACTATTCTGAAAAGAATTTCCAAAGAAGCTTTTAAACTTGAATTCTTGTGATGAACTGATATATATATATATATATATATATATATATATAGGAATGGAGCACCAAGTTTGTCACACTACCAAACTCCAATCACACCAGAGACCATTCCTTTAGGCTATTTTGATGGGTCAAAAAGCAGACATAATGGAGATTGATTCAATGAAGTTTTTGGAATAATTTAATCTTAAATATAGTGATGCTTTAATTTAATGTTGCTTCTTGCACACTATTTTAATCATTTTACATCTTTTATTTCTTCTTCCAAAGATTAAGAGTTCAGTTTTCGTTTTTATATGTGTGTCCAGAAGTTGCATGCTGGCTTTCACACACATATCAAACTTATTATTTGTATAATTAATTTTGGGAAATGGATTTTTTCCCACAAAGTAAAAATATCTCCACGATTTATGGTTTATTGGATTGAATTTGATAATTCAAATAATTTACTGGAATCTTGGAAAATTAACAAATTTATTGAAAAATAATTCTACTTTCCATCTTTATCCATGGTAACTAAACTTAAAAATTATACACTCTGTTGATTCCCTCATTGAAAATTGAGAAAGACGATATATTTAGAATAAAACAATTAATACTACATAAACTCTTATAAAATACCACTAACTTATATCTATGATTGACAAATTCTTTAAGAAATAAAGCTGCTTATGTTATACCAATTTGGGAACGCGGTAGAGAAGTGCTTTTACGTAAGTCAAGACAAATATGTGAAGGAGATTGTGCTTGTTCGTGAACGCAGTAGAGAAGTATTTGTACGCAAGTCGAGGTAAATATATGAAGGAGATTATCTCATTCTGCAGAAAAGTACCGTTGAATGTACATTTGACTTTTCCAAACTCTCCGTCAAACAAACCCATTATCTCATTTTGCTAAAAAACACTGCTAAACAGACTTTTAAGGCACCCAAACGTGTCAAATAGAGTCGCCATTATGGATCGGAGAGTAATATTTGTGAAACGGATAATAATGTATTTAAGTTATGGGCAAATGCGATCGAGGGAATGAGAGTTTGCCTCAACATTTTTGTCAAAAAAAAAAAAATTAAAGCAAATAATTATTAGGAGTGGATGGCCAATCAACATCTCAATAATGAGATTCATGCATGGGAAAAAAGTATGGTCAATAAAACCACATCCCTCTAAAATGTGGGCCACTTATTGTATCAATATAATGGAAAGCCATTTAATTATTTCAATATAAATTCCCTTCCTTTGAAAACTAAAATGCATATATATATATATATGTGTGTGTGTGTGTGTGTGTGGAACATTAGGCACTTTCTTTGTGGAAATGTTTATATGGTCAAACCAGTTTAGGACTAATAATTCTTAAAGAGTTATTCATACCTTCTAATATAACAGAAAATAAGCTTATAAGGATAAGTTCAAGTAAATCGAGGGTCTACATAGGAGGGTCTACATAGGTTGACTATTTATTTAGGCCCTTTTATTTATTATTTTTAAAAATTTTGATAATGTTAATATTATTGATATTTTTTATATTATTGATGCTCACAAACATTTAGTTGTTACTGTTCTTTTTCGGAGTTGATAAATTGAAAATAATGGGTTAGTTTGTTTAGTTTTAGACAATAGTTTATTTATCTCAACTGAAAAAAAAATGAATTGATTTTAAAAAAATTAATTTATTATATATGTTTAAATATTTTTATATTTTTTTGTGTAAGAGAGTAGTTTTATAGATATATAAATTATGATTTTATTATTTGAATTAGAAATCCATGAATTCTAATGTTTTATTTAAAAATTTTAAAAAATAAAAGTGAAAGGGTTTTAGGTTTGCTTGTTGTCCTCTCTTATTTCAGTTCACATTTAGTTTACGACAACACCTCTGATCGTCCCATAAAGAAGATGGTGGATAGTGTTTTGGTTCAATCGCCTTTCTAGTCTAATGACGATGATGAATAGTACCAATTTGATATTATGGTGTCCAAGGCGTGAGGAACCACATCAATCCATCCTAAACTTTGTGGTTAAACTCTACTGCGGCGACGATACTGTATGGGAGGTCCTGCAGAAAAATAACTTGGTATCGGGGTGAGAGATAGTGAAAGTTAATATTTTGTTAGCTTGAATTGTAAGTCACTTAACCACTAAGTATTTCAAAATGCGGAATGCATATTAAAAGAACAATTCAAAGTGCTAGATCCACTTTAGCTAAATTAACAAATCAAACCAAAACCCTTATAAAGTAGGATATCTAAAAATTCACTTTCACCTTATTCTTTTATAATTATACATAATTCAAATTAATGTGATGATAAAAGATAATGTTCCTTCACCAACAAGGAAAAATGAGGAAACAAAAAGTGAACCCTATAGTAACTCGTGAGTCTGCCTCTTTCTTCTTCTTCTTCTTTTTATTTCTATTTTTTAGGGGATTCAGGTTCCGTGAACCCTATATATATATATATATATTATAATTATGGATTAGATTAGTGATATTAATCTCTTCTAATTAATTAAGCTCCAATTCCAATGTGATTATTGGATTAGTTTAATGTGGTATGTGTTCTTTTCGTCACACCCAACAGCCTCCAATATATATAGTCCCGAGACCATCACATTAGGCTTTTGTTGAATGTTGATAGGTCAAAAGCAGACATCAATATAAATTAATAAAACCACTTTTAATAAAAAATATTTGAATTAAGAAAGCTAGTTTAAAAAATATTTTTGATTTTCTTTTCAAATTATTTTAAAGAACGCTTTAAAATTATTTTTGGTTAAAACTATGAATAACTACTATTTTCAACCTTAAAGTCAAATATATCACCAAAATGATTGGTTTGTTTAGAATAATTAATCAATTCTTTACTAAATTTTATATTAATTAGGAATCAGACAAAATTTTTACAAGGTGTGTGTATATATATATATCTCTCTCTCTTATATTAAGGGATTGAAGAGAGAACAAAGTTTTGGGATATTTTAAACTCTTAATCTAAAATAAGAATGCTACTTTAATAAAATATTCCCAAGTGGTTGATGATTATTCTTAATTTTAAGAAATAATATACACACACCCTACGTTATTGAAACCTTTTTCGTGTGTGTTTGGGAATTCGTTGGGAGAAATGAGTTTACAGATTTCAAGAAGAATTTATGGAATCTAAGAAGAATTTACGAATTTTAAGATGGTTTTTGTAGATTTCGAATTAGTTTTAACGGATTTCAAGATAGTTTTGTGTTGACGCATGCACCGGCTGGGAATAAGGAATTCTCAAAGGAGCACTTCTTTCCTTTTTAAAGATTAATACATCATGATGGATTCTGTCTGGAAGCTGCTTAATGCTTTACACAAAAATATAAGGTGAAAAAAAATAAAAACTTGTGGATGCCAGACTATTCACTTAATATAATAATGTATAAAATAAAAAATAATGAGTTTGTTTTTTTCTTGTAATGGACTCAACCTTGCATGATTTTATAAGAACCTTTTATTTATATTTAGTTGTTAATTAATAAATAATAATTAATTGCACTTTTTTGCCCTTTTTATAATTATATTTAGTTACAAGAAGCTCTTGTAATTAATGGCACTATACCAATCTTAATTACATTTGATTTCATTAAAAATATTTTCCTTGTAAAATTTACAGAAATGTGTATAATTTTATATGTATACTGATAATTACAATTGTGCCCCCAGCCAATAATCAATTTAATCATTTTCTTTGATTAAGTTATTTGATCAAGTTATTGCTATAGCTTATATAGGTGCACGGGTGCATGGTTCAAGAGATTCCAAGTATTTAATCTTTTTATTCATTGATTTATTTAATTTATTTAACTCAAAATTGGATGAGATCATACTTAATGTTCGAGCAAGTAAGAATATTCAACTAATAAATTGAAATACTATAATAACTATCGTTTGGTTGACCCTAATAGTATTATATTATGGAAGCTTGGGTGTTATCTGGGACATCAAATTAAATTATTAGAATAATAAGAGCTTTTAACCATTGATTATAATACTGTTTATCCTTATAATTGTATTGCTTTCGGCTCATTTGGTAATGGATTCCTTAATTTATACTTAAAATGCATGCATGCAACGATCCTTATCTCATGTTATTGTTTAACAAGTTTTTTAATTCTTTTTTATGGGGCAATATTCACGCAAAGTTAACGATCCTTATCTCATGTGATTTTTTTTTGAATATATAAAAAGAAAGCAGATAATTCTCTCGTGAGCTTATATAGTGATTAGTGTATGAATTATGAAAATTACAAAGAAATTAGTTATTTTTTATTAATTTTAGAATACAAGTATTAAAAGTGTTCGATGCAACTACTATCATCATCTGTAGTGTAATTTGATGCCACCACATCGCTGAACTCTGGACCAGTACACTTGCACGTTGATTCTTCTAAATCAAGTATTGCATGAATCATTCAAAAACCTTATCGTTAGATTTTAACTAATTGAGATCAAGTAGAGTCAGACTTTGCCTCTACTAGTGCATGGAATTTTGGATTAGAATGATCGGGTTGACCTAAAACTGATAATGGTGAATCCAGAGTCTCCTGAAATGATCCAGGATTTCATTTAGACCGGCCATAATCTGGCTCAAGGTCAACCTGATGTGTTAGACGGGTCGATTGAATCGGATTTCATAGATAGTTGTTTCTCTATCTGTTGAGCCTGAAATGACATTATACCCGTTTTGGAACATGGTAGAGAAGTATTTTTACACAAGCTGAGGTAAAGATGTGGAGGATATTATCTCATTTTACGGAAAAATACTGTTAAACATACGTTTGACTTTTGAAAACGTTGTTCCAAACAAACCCATTACTTTGAGTGAGAAGAGATGGCAAGCCATCAACTTTGTGTTTTAGTAATTGTTTTGTTAGATTATATGCTATACATGCATTAATGTTCTATGTATATGTGAATTAACGGTTTTTTATTTAAATATTACTTTTCTCATGGCTACGAGTGATTTTTTTTTTTGTATATTTTAATCAAATTATATTATTTTAATCACAACCAATTTAATCTAATTCGACCACTAAATTTTGAATTACTATCTTAACCGGTTTGGTTTTTAATATTTTTATTGATCTCTATACATAAATAAAACTCTTTCAAAAACATTTATATTCACAAGAATTTGACCTAAATTATTATATTTAAGTGAAACCCTAACCCATTTCATTGAGACAAGTGCTTGTTGGTTTTAATCCTTATCCTTATGTTCAAATACTAAGAGCAGTATTATCTGTTTGTGTGCATAAACAATTACAGCAACAAGAGTTTTATAATCACATACTAGATGGCCGACCCATCAATAATCAACTCAAATATTTTATTTAATTACGGGTGGGATATATCTAGGGATTCTAATGTATTAATTAAATTTTATTTATTTATTTAGCATTTAATTGGAGAGACCAAACTTAATTTATTTGGGAAGCAAAGAGGGTTAAATTAATACCCCTAATATAATTGTTTGGTTCCCCGGGGAATATAATTATATTTGGTGATTCAATAATATTTTTTTTATCATTCCTACGAGCACCACCACGATGACCACGACTGTTGCTGCTTGACCACCACCACCACCACTTGCTGCTCCCACCCACTGCCCCGCCACAGCCGCTATTGCCCGACTACTGCTAGTGCTACTAGTCTCTTGTAACATAGATCGAGGAAGGTTCAAATCTCATTGGAGAGGTGCTTACAATTAGTGTTTGGCTGAGTTCAAATATGATCGCCTCCAACATAAATACAAATGTTTTTCAATGTAAATTTTCACTTCTATATTAAAACCTATTTAATCCAAGTTTGCCACCGCTGTTATAAATTTTCAATTTCTTCATACTTATCTTCTGACTTGAAGCCTAAGCCAATTCTTTATCAACCGAACGAAATTTCATTGGCTTATAAAAAAATTTGAGGCAAAATAGCTCAAATAAAACTTATATATTGAATTTGGGCCAGGACTATTGCCTGGCGCCTAGTAGATTGTTCAGTGTTTTTGGGCCAGAAACTACTTAGTGCCTGAACTTTAAAAAATTTATTGTATATTTCTTCAATAATAATTAAAAAATTTAAATATTAAGAATGAATTGAAATTCTAAATTCTATATGCATGTCCACATCTCAAAATAAAACGTAAAGTGGCTATAAGAGGATACTTATACCTAGAAAAAAAAATTTCTAATTAAATTTTCTTATGTTTTTTGTTAACTCCTAGATATGGAAGTAATACTCTCAAGGCTTTTCAAAAGATATTTAAATGAATGTTTTACATATTCTTATGCTCACATTGATGTGCATCACGATGCCAAGACTATATTTTGTAATAATATTTTAGATTTAAATATTGGGAAAATCCCTCAAAATATAAAGGACAAGTTAGGGTAATATAAAAAATTTCAAATTAGATTGGAGATATCAATTTAAGATTTTAAAATGTTATAAATTTACTTATTTATCCTTTCTTCGTATATATGTAGACTTCTTATACTTTACTGAACATTTCCTATACTCAAGTTGTAATTCGCTATACTTGATTTGTAAATATATCGGTAACTGAGGGTCCCATCTTTTGAAAGTTTTAAGGGCCTTAATTTACATATGTATGAATTTATTATACTTCATAAGGCATTACTATACTCAAGTTGCAATTCTTAGATCATGGTAAATGGCTTTTAGGATTTTATTTATTGTCATTGTCCTTTCTACAGTTCTATAATTTATAGTGGGTTAAGTGTAGCGAATTGCAACTTAAGTATATGAAATATCCAATGAAACATAATAAATCCACACACGTGCAAATTAAGAACCCTAAAACTTTCAAAAAATGAAACCCCCTTTACTAATGCATTTGCAGGTCAATGATAGAGAATTGCAACTTGAGTATATGAAATGCTTAGTAAAATATAAGGAATTTACACTTATGTAAATTAAAACCTCCGGAACTTATAAAAAAAGGGACTCCCTTTATCAACACATTGCCGGATTGAATTTAACGAATTGCAATTTGAGTATAGAGATTGCCTAGTTAGGTATATGAAATTCACAATATACAAATAAATACCTTGGAAGTTCCAAAAAATGGGACTCGTCTTGAGTATATGGAATGCCCAATAAAACATATGAAATTTACACATATGCAAAGAAATGGTAAAGAAGTAAATTGAAAAATTAATCTTTTAGTCATCAACTTTTGATTTACTCATAACTCAATTTTTTAATTATGACTCGACGTAGCTCCGTAAACTTTTGATTCACCCATGATTTAGTCTTTAAATTTTCCGTATTTAATAACTTAATCCTCATCATATATAGTTTGTCATGAGTCATCGAATAATTATCCTAGGTGGCAGAAAACATTAGTCAACATCATCAAAAATTGTAACGTGTCCTCCATCTTAGCCCAGTCTTCTTATCATCCTTTTTGTTCGCCATAACCACCCTGTTTTCATCTCTCAACCCATATTTCGAAGCTTGCCAACTTGCAGCATCATCCTAGAGGGAACCATATTCAGTTTCGCTCCAAACCAGATCGACTTATTCTTGATGTTCGGATGCAACTTGGGGTCGCTGTCAAGAGATTTATTCAAGTACAGAGTAGGGTGTTTCGTAGAGAACGAATGGCTGTTTTGGCAATGGTAGGGGAGGGTGGAGATATGAGGTCTGTGTCCGAGAAATGTAATGGTGGGATGGTGAAAACGAAAGTGGGCAATAATACTGATTTCAATGGAGAAGCCATGAGAAGAGGGTTTGTTTTGAACTGTCGCAGACGGTGGCTGATTGCTGTTTATGTGAGGAGAGTGGAGGCAAGTGTTTACAGTTTCGAATGCTATTGTCAACAAAAACAACCTTACAGTTGAAGCATCAGATGAGCAATCTGCAAATTAATGGTGAGAGTGGAGAATTAAAGCAGAGGAGGGAGACACTGCTGGAGGTATGGAGTCGGATGCAGGTGGCAGAAGAACTGGGTTGATTTTTTAACATCGACAATGAAGAAATCCAGGCTGCATGCTTTCTTCCCTCAATTTTTAATCAAATACACATGATGATCATGAGCTGAGTTGGAGGACACACGCAATCTTTAATGGTGTTGAATAATATTTGATGGCAAATAACAAATTATGGCCTGTTTGGAAACGCGGTGGAGAAGAACTTTTATGTAAACCGATACAAATATGTGAAGGAGATTATCTCATTTTGTAGAAAAATATTGTTGAATGTGCTTCTGAAACTTTTAAACGGGTTGCCACAAACAGCACCTATATATGGTGTGGATTGAATTATTAAATGTGGAAAAATTTAAGGATTAAGTCACGAGAAGTCAAAAGTTTAGGAACTGAGTTGTACTAAATCATAGTTGAGGGACTGAATTATAAGCGAGTTGAAAGTTGGAAGATTAAAAAATTAATTTTCCCATAAGTAAATTTAGAACATTTTGAAATTATAAATTGATGTTTTCAGTCTAATTTAAAATTTTGTATATTCAAGATTTTGATTTGTCCTTTATATATTTTGAGTTTATTTTTGTGAGATTTTTCTTTAAATATTTTGATCAAGAGTGATTCATCTCTAAACTATAACGTTTAGACAAAAATAATTAAGGAGAAATGCAAGATTTTTAATTTTATGGGAAAATTCCCTATTTTATCACTTTTGGGGTAATATTGAACTCAAAAAAAAACTTTAAAGACAATATTGTTTTCAACTGAAAATTTCTGTTAACAATAACTAAAAAATATATCGTATGATTAATGTACTACTTCTAGTACTTAATACAAGAGTTATTTAACTTTCTATAATATTGACGAAGCAAAATACATTAATTAAAATTATTTATTTATATTTATGATTACATAGATTAATTAAAAAATGATAAATATAAATATGGTGTGGATTGAATTATTAAATGTGGAAAAATTGAAGGATTAAGTCATGGGTAAGTCAAAAGTTTAGGAATTGAGTTGGACTAAGTCATAGTTGAGGGATTGAGTTATAAGTGAGTTGAAAGTTGGAAATCTAAAAAAATTAATTTTCCCATAAGTAAATTTAGAATATTTTGAAATTCTAAATTAATGCTTTCAGTCTGATTTAAAATTTTGTATATTCAAGATTTTGACTTGTCCTTTATATATTTTGCGTTTATTTTTGTGGGATTTTTCCTTAAATATTTAATTAAGAGTGATTCATCTCTAAACTATAACGTTTAGACAAAAATAATTAAGGAGAAATCCAAGATTTTTAATTTTATGGGAAAATTCCCTATTTTATCACTTTTGGGTAATATTGAACTAAAAAAAACTTTAAACAATATTGTTTCCAAGCGAAAATTTCTGTTAACAATAACTAAAAAATATATCTTATGACTAACGTACTACTTCTAGTACTTAATACAAGAGTTATTTAACTTTCTATAATATTGATGAAGCAAAATACATTAATTAAAATTATTTATTTATATTTATGATTAGATAGATTAATTTAAAAATGATAAATATAAATATCCGAAAATAAAATATTTTTTGGTTTTTAATAAAAAATGTCTATTGAGAATGTAAATTGTAGTAATATAAAAAATGGAAAATGATATAAAAGGAACATGAAAATGTGAAAGGACAGAAATGTGATTCAAAATTCAAAAAATCACAGCTGGTACCAGTACCTCAAGTGTCTTTATAAAATTACAATGAAATGACAAAAATGTTCTAAGTAGAAATCTTTTTAAAAAAAAAACCCTTCAACTATCGATGGGCCAACCACTACTCGTGACTGGCAACTGTGGCTCTGGCCGCCGAGCCGCCAAGCTTGAGTTATAGAAATGTTTTAAATCCAAGTGGTAGGGGTGAGGTTTGAACCTCCCACCACTTGGATGCTGAAAACAGTGGTGGCCGAGCCGCCAAGCTTGAGTTATAGTGAGGTTTGAACCTCCCACCACTTGGATGCTGAAAACAGTGGTGGCCATTGGGCCACAATTATTTTTCAATATATAAATTACAAAGTTAAATATACGTACATTAGTGAGATCCCGTTACAGAATTTTACCAAGTCTAGATTGGAATTTACCAACTTCATATTAGAGATTATCAAGTTCGTGTTGGGTTTTAACAGGTCTTTTTTTTTTACTGATCCTCTTACAAAATTTTATCATATTTGGATTGAAATTTATTAACTTCGTGCTAGGAATTACAAAGTTCATATTGAGTTTTACTAAAAAAAATTTCACACTTGATAAAAATTTGTAAGAGAATCAGTCAAAACAAAAAAAATGATTTCGTAAAGTCCAATACGATCTTGGTAATACTTAACATGAAGTTAGTAAATACCAATCCAGACTTAGTAAATTTTGTAAGAGGGTTAGTCAAAGCAAAAAAACTGATTTATTAAAAACCAATACAAA
>JANTPZ010004053.1:0-18503 GCA_025593235.1 Vachellia pachyceras
AGGGAGTGGGATCTGATCATGATCGACGCTCCTAGGGGATATTTCCCGGAGGCGCCGGGGAGGATGGCGGCGATCTTCTCTGCGGCGGTAATGGCGAGGAATAGGAAGGGATCCGGTGTGACGCACGTGTTCCTGCACGATGTGGATCGGAAGGTAGAGAAGACGTACGCGGAGGAGTTCCTGTGCCGGAAGTACAGGGCTAATGCCGTCGGCAGGCTGTGGCACTTTAAGATCCCGCCGGCGACGAACGTGACCCACCATAGTTCTCGGTTCTGCTAGATTGCGCCGCCGCCCAATGACGACGACATTTTTCCAGAAAGGCTGCGGTGCCCTCCATCCACAGCTTCTGGGTTCGATTATTATTATTATTGTTATTAATTTACCAATTTCGTAATTTTGAATTATCATATTATCATATTATTATAGGAGCTAAATTATGAGGCTGTGTGGTCGCGGTGAACAGCCAAAAATTTGCAGCAGGTTATTACTTTTTATATGTCGCGGTCTCCCCCCCTTCCTTTTTTGTTAGGTTTTTTTTTTGGAAATTTACAATTAGATCATATATAGGAGAATTAATGAATAAAATGTTCTAAACATTCATAAAATTACCATAAAGTTCTAAGAGTAGCTGCTGATGTTGTTAATGAAGATCGATAAGGTTGTTAATTACTACCTCAGCAGCTACTTCTTAAACTTTATAGTAATTTTATTGATTTTCAATATATTTTATTTATTAATTATCTTATTTCACATCTAATTATAAATGTCTTTTTTCTTTTCTACTTAAGGAAAATGAGATGTGTATATAATACAGGAGAATCTGAGACTGTTGAGGTCTTCCGTTGACATAAAGATTAGGATATTAGATATGATCCTTTTTTTTCTTGCTTCTTTGTTTTCTTTTAAATAATGTTATTATTGCCTTTGTTCTTCAATATTATAATTTGGATTGCTTTAAATATTTAGAGAAATGGACATATACACAATTGTTGTGATTTTTAAAATTGTCATCTATAAATCAGGGTTACAAATTGTCACAATTCACAAATAAAACTTATTTTTTGAAACTAAAGTTACATGACTGTGAAGTGCCAGGAGCTCTCATAATTTTATAAGGGCTACTTTGTATTTTTATTAATGTTTATAAAATGATTTTTTTTACCAACACTAAGATTAAAATGTAATGCAATTTATGTTTTAGGTTTGATATAAACTCTTTTAAAACATATATTGGATTTGTTTGGCAGAGCGTTTCTAAAAGTCAAACGCACATTTAATAGTGTTTTTTCGCAAAACGAAATAATCTCATTTATACATTTACATCTATTTGCGTAAAAATATTTTTCTACCATACATTAAAGAGTTAGTTTTAAATTGTTTAAAAATGTACTCCAGTTTTTTTTTTTTTTTGCTTTAGAAACGTTATATTCTTAGATTAAAAATGAAGAATAATTTTTTTAAAAAAATGCATACATTTAAGTAATTCTTAATAAATATTGTTGTTGATTTATTTCTTATTTATTCAAATTAATTTAAAATGTATAAAAATTAATTAATAATTTATACGTTTTTAGCTATGTAAGACAACTTGTGCTTCTCCCCCGCGCGTCTCCTCCTCTCACTCCCGGTCCTTTTTTTTTTCATTTTAATTTATTGCATTTTCATTTTCATTTATACATACAATAGGCCAGACCACACCAAAAACAAACCTTGATTCAGATAAAAAAATACTTGTACACGGACTATAGACTAGATGAGGTTAATCTCGCACAAAACATGTTTAATCTAACCTGTTTCCACCCCTAAATACAAGTAATATCACCTATATTAATTTCACCAAAAACATTAACTTTATTAAAGAGCAGGAGTGGTTATTTGTTCATGTATATTTTGGATCTGTTTGACATGTCGTTGCAAAATCACATCAACGTAAATCAAGGTAGAATTCCTCATACATATTCAACTTGAATTGTAAATTATGTTGGAAGAGTAGCTTTTACCATTAGTCCACGAAACGACAAAAACTGTTGCTTTGTTTTGTTTGCACGGGCATTCAAAAATTATGTTCATACAAATTGAAATAAAAATATTAATGTTCATGATCATGTAAATTTATAAATCTTAAATTACGTTAAAATAATGTTTAATGTTAATTATTACTATGTAGACTATTTTATTTTATTTTAGTGTTATTAAAAGTAACATGGATGGGAGGCTGGAGAGAGAAAAGTGAGTGGTGCCGACAAAGGCCACGCGCTAAGGAACCAGGCAAGCAACAAAAAACACTGACGTGGCAGCAGAAGAGGGAGGTTGCTCGTACAAAGTAGAAACAAAAATTATTTGACCAGAAAAAAAAAAGAAAAGAAACAAAAATTAGCTTCCAAATTATGGGAGGCATTCTATAGATATCAGTACGCCATAGCAAGATTTTCTCTCTTTTGTTTCATTGCCTGCCTCTTTATGGTCAGCCTTTTGCCCTGAAATAGTGCCACGTGTTACCCTTTGTAATGTGGGGTGGGGTCAAATTTTAGATTGGAATGGAGTTTGGTATTCTTTTCAAACCCCATGTAAATTTCAATCCCGTAAAGTTTAAGGTATTATCGAACATTAAATGTGAATACTTTTTTCAATTGAATTTGAATTTTAGTTTATTTCATTGCAAAAGATTGACACTTTTTCGTTAGACTCAATCAAATTTGCGTTATTTGGAAGGCGATTCCCAATCATGTTGTACATAAGTCGAGATAAAACTTATCTCACATACTTATGCCAGAATTCTTAAAATCTTTCTCCCACCGAATTTCAGAACACGTATATTGAGTTTGATATCTTTTATGGACAAGTTGAGTCAGGTTCGGGTGGTTTGGTTTGATCCAGAAAGAGACTGAGATGAGGTTATACTGAGCTTGATCCACAGAACTAGAGAATTATCATGGAAGTTTCATTGTATTTAAACATAAGACTCAACCAAGTGATCATAGGGACTCATAGCTTCAAACAATGATTCGATGCAATCCCATGCTTTGTTTCATTGTATTTGATCACTTAGGGCTTGTTTGGATAGTCCGTTGGGAGAACGGACACA
Organism: Vachellia pachyceras; assembly: GCA_025593235.1. Classification (NCBI taxonomy): domain Eukaryota; kingdom Viridiplantae; phylum Streptophyta; class Magnoliopsida; order Fabales; family Fabaceae; genus Vachellia; species Vachellia pachyceras. Next base: position 3,086 of record JANTPZ010004053.1, read on the forward strand.
GATTCCGAGGTAAATATGTGAGGAGAATTTTGTCTCGGTAAACGTATAAATAACTTTTGGGGAGGCAAACGGCCTCTCCAAACAAGCCCTTAATTTCAAAACGTACAATCAAGATATAGTGGGTGATCTTTTTTTTTTTTCACAGAATAATTAATTTCATTTCTTTGAAGTTTTAATGATAGAATATAATCTCAATTCCCAAATCAAAATCATTAAGAAAATCGATCAGAATAGTCTGTGAATTACTTTAATTTTTGTTATGAAAATGAGAGATTTCAGATTATGGAGATAAACAAGACAGGAAAGAAATTGTAGAGAAAGGGGAACAATTCTTATCCAATATATATTAAATAGCTTTCATGCACACACTCCCCTCTAACTTAACAGAGAGTTATGTAGAATGAATACCACGTGCAGTGACGGACCCAAGACTCTAATTCAGGGGTGTAAATTATTTTTTGAGAAGATAAATGAGATTTATTCTTAGTATATTTTGAGAAGAATTTGAGCAAAAATTTAGTGGGTTCAAAATTAGCAAATGAGTTGGTGCAAAATAAATTACATAGTATTAATAGATACGTTATTTCTGGAAGCCAGGGGGTACGGTTGAACCCCCTCAAACACACATAAGTCCACCTATGACCACGTGAATTCCCATTAGTGTATAGTATTTAATCATTTTTTTATAAAATAAAAATCTCTAAAAACTATTGATGAGAGAGGTTATAGAGTGTGGGATGTGAAAGGCAAAAAATTTATGGATATCCACCTAATATAATATTTATAACATTTTCACATAATTTAATTAAATTGTAAAAAAATTGAAGGGTACAAATAAACCATGTGAATTAATTTATACTAAATTAACAAGTTTATGTGTATATTAACAGTAAAGAGATTGTAAGAGGAAGATGATGAGAATATTAATTGAAACAACTCGATTTATGATATTTTATAAGTACCTATTGACAATTTTAGGGAAATTAATACTTTTCTTGAAAAATTTTAAAATTATCCCTAATAGAAGTTATTAGTAAGGAGAGTTATGTTAATTAAGAAGTTTTTTCATTATTCAGGACTGCTAAGTGAAAAAAATTAATGCTTTACAAATATGTTATATTATAAACATATGAGAGGCTTTTATGATAAAGATCAGAATGAACAAAAAAAAATATTAAAAAAGAAAAGTAAAAGACGTGTATTCAGCCATTTCCTTCTTGCCGTCATCTATCCAGTGCCAAATAAAAAAATATATAAAGTTAGAAGACGTGTATTGACTTCAAAAATAAAAAACATAGAAAAAGGATTCAAATCAATATTTCTGAAACTGAATACATGTGAAAAGAAAATGACAGATTTATTCAGATGGACACTTCCCTAAGCATGGAAAATTTTACACACAAATAATAAAGAAAAATTATTCTTTTTTATATTTTGATTCAATTATAATTTAATCCTTGTGAATTTGATTAAGTTGCAACTCAACAGTGAATTTTGATTCACAACAACTTTAGTTAAAACGGGTTAAAATGTGTGAAGTTACCCTAAAAATTTTGAGTCAGTTGTAATGTTACTCCGAAAGTTTTAAAACGGAGCAATATTACCCTTTTACGGTTAAAATGTTAACAGTTAATGTACCCGTTTGAAAAACCGTTAGGAGAATACATTTTGCAAGAATGCATTTTGTCTAGAATGCATCTATGTTTAAATAAACGTTCAGAGTGCATTTGTTCGGCCAAAAATGAGTTTTTTTTACTCAAAATGTATTTTAAAAGAAAGAATTACCAAACACTAGAGTCTGCAAACTAATAAATTTTTAGGTCAAAAATGCATCTTGCACACCGAAATGTTGTTACCAAACACATACGTCAATTTTTCTAACGAAATGATGCATAACATTGCTTCATTTAAAACTTCCGAACAATGTTACTACTAACAAAATTTTTGTAATAACATTGCTCGGGAGTGGCAAATTACAGGGTAAATTTAGGCCTTAATCATAGTTAAAACTATTAATGTGGGAATGAGTAAGCCAAGTTTCTTTCTTACACGTTGCTGTCGTCACGTACCATACTCAACAGAAGCAAGCAATGTGGGAATAGTACCATTCATGGAAACCTGTTTTGAAGGCTTGACAAGGCAATGTCCCTTTCGAAGGCTCTGATTTTCAACCTAATTCTAATAAGAAGGTGTATATGGCATGGAAGTCTACAACTTTAACCCCTCTTTGTATGGAGAGAAAATGAGGGAAGAAAAAAAACTATGAAAGAAAACTGAGAGAGAAATGAGTTTTCCGTTATTTGGATGGAGAAGAAAATGTGGGAGAAGAGAAAAGTTAGAGAGAAAATGATGTGGGTTCCACACCCTATTTTCTCTCCATGTATAGAGAGAAAATGAGAAGAAAATTTCTTCCAGCTGGTGCCCCTCCAAAATAAAAACTTTCCCTCCTACCAATGGCTGATTGGATTAAGTGGTAAGCGGCTTGTTCCAACTTAAGTAAGGTCTCGAGTTCAAGTCCTGGTGTATGCAGCAACCACCGTTGGGAGATTCACCCACCATTTCCAGATGCGCGACGGGGTAGGGTTCGGACTAGTCGGAGCGAGGCTCCGGTGAACCGGGCGGGAAACCAAAAAAAAAACTTTCCCTCCCTTCTTGTTTTCATTGTTTTCACGCACAGTTTTCACTCCATTCTTTATCCCGCCAAAACCCCTCTTCCTCGACCACGGTCTTCAACTTTCATCAGCATCTCTTCATCCACTCCCTCTCCATCCTCGGAAGCTCGTCCTCCTTCAAATCACGACACTCAAATTTGGCCGCATAGTCGATTTGGAATTGGGTTGATAGACACATTCAACTTTGTCTTGACTTAGCCTTTGATTTTGGTAGAAGCTCATCACTATTACCGCCATAGATATATTTCCTTACATGTTTTTTTAATCTTTGTTACTTTGTCTTGACTTAGCCTTTCTATTAATTTTATTACCGCCACTTGCATATTTCCTTACTTTGTCTTGACTTAGCCTTTCTATTATCTTGTTTGGTGCATGTGTTTTTTAATCTTGGTCATTTGTTATATAGATGAGCAACCATGATAAGGAAGGATTTAATAAGGAGTTTGAAGAAGAAATGTTGGATTTTGAAATGAAGTTAAAGAGTTCACAAATTTTGATGTGGCATTATCCACTTTTTTAATTTAAAGAATTATCCACTTTTTTTAAAATATTTTTTATACATTATCTAGCTTTAAAATATAATAATATGAAAATATTTCTTTAGCAAATAATTTGGTTTTAAATTATTTAGTGATAATAATATCAATTAATTTTAAACATAACATATTTATATTAGAAGGGTGCTTTAGTCTTTTAATCATTTGCCCATTTTCTGTTCTCCATGTTTTCTTTCGTCCACCCAAGCAAGAGAGGTGATAACATTTTCTTTCCAATTCCCCCTCCCCCCATTTTCTTTCCTCCCAACTTTTCTCTCCTTGCAAGCGGAGCCTCTACAATTCTGTTTCCATAAACATGGAATCGGCCATATTCCAAAGTTCATTTATTCCCTTCAGACTGTTGGATAAATTCAAACCCAACTACTCCACTCCATATTTCTTCCGTCCTTATTTACCTACCTTTACAAGAAAAAAGGATATACAAAAATAGATCCAATCAGTTAGGCATTTATTCATAAACCATAGGATCATGACATCAAATTTCCTTGTTGATGTAACATTCTTGTTGGTGAAAAATTTGTGAGCATTTTTGTAAGCACTATTTGAATCCGAAGACATGTTTTGCTTTTGGTGAGACCATGGAATAATAATAACCTAAATTATTGTTTACAAGAAAGACAAATCAAAGAGAGTACTGTTTATGCATTATGTAAGAATTATTTTCTCTTTCGGCTTTACTCCATATGATGCCACTTATTTTAAATTTCAATTATATCCATTTAATGCCTTCCATTTACCAAAAATTATTACTCCATCGAAACTAAGTAATAATCATATCTTGAAATTTGAAATAAGACATACGCTTGGGAGCAAACTAGAAGTTCAAATTAGGAAAAGTAAATAGAGATACAGGAAGTTTTAATAAGAGCCAACGTTTTAGAGTGTAAGTAATCAATTAAATACTGAATTCTAATACAATCTAAATTATCTCCTTTAATCCCTTTTGCCACCATAAATACACCACTCTTTTTCCCCTTTGCCGTACCACTCTAATACTTACCATAAATCACCACATAAGAAAATAGATCCCTTTTGCCACCATAAATACACCACTCTTTTTCCCCTTTGCCGTACCACTCTAATACTTACCATAAATCACCACATAAGAAAATAGATGGTCTTTAATGTAAGTAATCAAAAGAGGTATTAATTACAATTTTCTAAGACTGCCTCCATTTAACATCTTATTAATTGTTAAATACATTTTTAACAACACCATTATTGAAAAATATTAATTTTTTTTCATATATTTTGCAAAATGGATAAAAAAAGAATCATGAAAAGCATCTAGAAGGTGACCACGAGTAATCTACAGTTAATAAAGACCAATCAAAGCAGATGCAGGTGCAACTCAATCAGTGGATGTATGCACGAGGAAAATAATTCAAATATGAAGGGATTTCCAATTTCGAAGTAGAATTTAAAGAAGGTAATCATGTCTGTTACTAGTAACAACAAAACTGTCCACAACATATATATATATATTCCTAGTCAAGAATGGTAACAAGTTACATAATCAGCAAATACATGTGCTTAAAAGATGGGACGGATAAAGTCTAGCTAACTCTTGTTGCAGATGGACAATAGACACAGCAGATCTAGCCATTCATTCACATATAACTCCAGCCGTTTATATCCTTCTAATTCTGCTTCTCCTTTTTTCATTCTGATTTTTTTAAAAAAATAAAGATCATTTCCCAACTTCTAGATAAATATCTTCTAAACAAAAGAAATAAACGGCTCAATCTGTTTATACATGAATAAAAAAAATAAATGGCTAAACCTGTCATAATGCCTGCACACAATGAACGATCCTAGTCCCTGCATCATACATAAATCGCCATGGGAGAGAGACTGGCATTTTATACAAAAAGAACCTGACGAATTATAAAAAGTATTTCATCCGTTCATCTCTCCTCATGGCATTGTAGACTGCTTGCACCTGAAAAATGCAGTAACATTTTATGTCAACAAATGTTCAGGAAGCCTCCTTCACATGAAGACTCAATCTACAACACAAGATCTAATCAAAGAAATATTTGATTAGATCTAAGTTTCAGCGAAGGGAGGTGAAAATATATTTGCACTACTTCCTTATTCTGGCGAGTAACAAAGGTTTTTTTCTCCCTCGCTAGGCGTAGCAAAGTTAAAGATTTAAAAGACACAAGGACCTGTTCGCTGGAAACAACTTGTATTGGCCCAATATTTACAGATACATATTTGCCCCTTGATGATACCTTCTGCTTCACACGTTCCTGAAACAAACATGCCATGTTTCATGCACATTAGACACCATTTGGTGAAACGAAACCCATCTACTTGTATGGATGTGAAAAAGCATGGGATACCCTTTTTGGGCCAAATATACAAAATCACATGCAAGATGAGTAAATAATGCAACATTAGACACTCTTCATGCGACAAAAATGATAATCAAAACATGCTGTGGTGGTATCCAATCCATGATACTCTACCGATAAAATTTAATTAAATTTGGCAAGATACTTCGTATGATCAACACTATGTCTGTAAGAAACTAGCAGTTAGTTCCTTTTTGCAATTTCTCAATGCCAGCTTTCAGTTCTCGCATTGCTCTTGTAAGTAGCAATCTAATTCACTGGAAGCATTCTTCTCCTACCTGGTAGAAAATAATTACTACCTTGCTTTTATCCCATGCACTATTCTCCACCTACCAAGTTAATGGTTTCCTAGAAGCAGGTAAGAGACCCCATTGCTTCACCTAACCTGTCCTAACTGTCCTGGGTGAAATGAAGGTGAAATACAATTAATGACTCACTGCCACCAGAATATCTGATTACCGACGGAGAGCAAGGTAGTATGACATCCCCCAATGAGTTAAAATGAGATGTTCTATGAAATACTTAAGTGGGTGGGTTCTTCCAGTTTAATAGCTAGGTTTTGGGGGGAGGTTTCTCCATCTTACTAGAGTGCACATTAATATACAAGGTTGGTTGGTGATCAGCAAATTTTGGAAAGTGCAACCTGGAGGGTCCTGACAAGGGGAGAGTTCAGACCAGTGAGGAAGCCAAGTATCATCAAGTGTAAACATCGGGATGCTTCAAGGGAGGCCAATTGATGAAGACCAAGTGGCAAGTAGCATAGTTTGGACTTCGGAATGCTCTACAGAATACTTAATTTAATTGGTGGTCCGATCATGATAGCTAGCATTTTGGGAAGGTTTCTCATTCAACTTTGATACCCATCAGTTATCCTACGTAATCAGGTACCTTGCAAAGCTTAATGAACCGGTAAAACCTTTGATCCATTCACAAGGCAGCAACCAATGCATTCTAACCTTTTGCTGACTCGTAGGTATTCAATATAGCTGATCAAGGAGCCTTTGTGTGCGGGTGTTTGTAGGAGGTGCGAGGGTAATCATGTCTTATACCATTGACAATGATGGGATTCAATTTTAGCACCATAAGAATAAAAAAGAAAACCCTCAAATGAAGCACACGTTAGAAGAAGGTTTTAGGGACCTTATTAGCAGCTCAACAGTACACTTAAGGTTCTTTTTACAGCATGAAGTCCTGAAACCCTCAAGTCAGATTCCTTGATCATGCAAATACAAGGTCATGATTAATCACTTCCCTTGTCAATGCAAATTAAATATATGATATCTATTCACTTTCACAATTAAAGCTCAAGCTCTTGCCTCAAGCGTGAAGACAAAAACACAAATTACCATACTGTTGCTTAGCAGCTTGACAAATCTAGTAGTTTAACAAGTTTTAACACCCAAACACATGCAATCATGTAAGCCAGAACCTTATGACTAGCACAGCAGCCAAACTATCAAAAGTTGCACCTAGTCAGAGAAAAGTGACATTGAAAATATGGTTAAGCCAAGCCAAGCCAAGCCAAGCTAATAATAAAGTAGGTATTAACCGTAACCACCATTTCACCTTGAAATGCTATTACCAAGCTCAGCAAACAATAGCATGTTATCCACAAATGAACATCACAAAAGTTCAGGAGCAAGCCAAATCATTCAAAGGTCAGATTGAAGCAAAAAAGAAAGAGACAATCACTTATAACTCACACACCAAACCCTCAAAAATTTCAAAACAAGTTAGCAAATGGTCCTTTAAACAAATGTTTGAATGACCAAAGCCACTAATATTCTCCAAATGTTTTGAAGTTAACAACTCATATTCCAACAACATTTTTGTCACCAAGTTTAAAAAGGAAAGATTGTTAAGACCTCAATCCACATGGTTTAACAGAGAAGGCTTCATCAAGGATAAAAGACAACCCACAGGAGCAATATTTTAAAAACCCTTAGGCAGGAGAATATTAGTAGCTTTGGTAATGTAGTTATCAAAGTAGTAGCCATGCCAGTCATTAAGCTATTAACAAAAGATAAATACAGTAATCAAGTTCAAAATTTGTTTGAAAAAGTAGTTATCTTAATCAAAAGTGCAGACTTAAGGTATAACTTGAAAAATATTTTAAATTCATAACCTGAAAAGATATGCACTACTCAGGTTCCTCTGTTTTTTCATTTGTTTACAAAACCCTAAGAAAGTATTGACCTTAAAAATATTTTAAAATCATAATGCTATCTTGAATATAAAAAGGTTGTGTGGACTTCCTACATGGTATTATACAGTTTTTAGGCAATCAAACTCCTTTATATAACAAAGGCACTTAAGATGCTCATGAGAGGCGCTAGAGCTGTTTGATACCTCACCTCAGCAACTTAGGTGCAAAGGCGTTCACCTTTGACAACATTGGGCTTCAGTTTACAGATGCTTTACCTGAAGCTCATCTAGTAGAAGGAACAGGTAAGTTGAATCCAGAAACTGGCTAGAATGGATCGGCAGCAAGTAATGGTCTGCCTATGCAAAGAAAAAGAAAGAGGAGAAAGGGAGTGAGGGAGAACAAGAGCTGCCTGGTAAGTGTTGGAAGCTGGCAGAGAAATATGTAAAGCCTTGGGAGTTTCTGGAACTCAAATTATCAGCACAAGCATTTCTATTCTATCTTCTATTGTTTTCCTAAACAGTTCATATTTTACTCCACTTTTCTGCTACTTTATGCGTAGGTCCTGTGTGTGAAATTCTAATTACCATACTAGTATCCCAACAAAAACATTCAAAGCAGATTGTATAGATGTCCATTACTAGATACGTACTTTTGTTACCTTACCTCAACGAGAAGGAAAAGAAATATCTATGTTTTAGCCTTTGGATGAAAATTTTCTGCACAAAAACTTTACATGTGGTTGTTTGCAAATAAGAGGCTAGCAACAAAGGCGGCAACAGGCAAATGGAATGGAGGTAATCATCACTGTGCCTGCAGTGACCAAGCTAGAGAGGATTTGCTTCATGCTTTAAGGGACTGTGCTCATGCTACTAGTGTCAGGAGGAAGCATGTGAATGATAGTAGGATTTCTTAAGAGATAACTGCAAGGACTGGCTAAACAAGAATTATCTAGCAGAAATGAAATGAATGAAAGGTAGCATGGGCAGAGATACATAGTGTCACTTGCTGGTTTCTACGGAGATGGAGGAGTACTCAATTACATGAGCCAGAATTCAGACATCCATGGAATGCGGAGATACTAATAAATCAGTATTAGAAGAAGCTGGGAGGAGAAGGAAGGCAGTCAAACAGTAGAAAGGATAATCTACATGAATGAAAGACTCCGTAAATGGGATAGTGTAAACTTAATAAAGATGGTGCAAGTTTACAAAAAGGAAAAGCTGGTTGTGGAGGGTGCATCATAGGCGACTGTGGTGAATGGTTAGGAAGTTATACACACAACATTGGGCGTATGTGAGGCAACTGTTCCTGAAGTATGGGGTGTATTAGAAAGTCTGCAACTGTGCTGGGATCTAGGATTAAATAAGATTGAAGTTGAGATTAATGCTGAAAGAGTCATAAAGACACTGCAATAGCAGAGTATGAATGAGGGCTGCTCTCTTCTCCTCATGAAGATAAGAAAGATGCTGAACAAAACTGCAAGGTGGAAATTAAACATGTGCCAATACAATATCTATGATAAGCTTAGATCAAGATGAAAGTAAGAGTCTGGGCATCACCATCTAGCACTGTTTTAGATATTCTTAGAGAAGGCATGGAGGAACCTGGTAGCCAACATTGAGTTTCTTGTAGCATGTAATAGGGCACTACCTCTTCTTACACCAGAAAAAAAATTGTGCACCACATGATCACATATAATGATATCACAGTCTATATCACATATAAAATGATAGCTCAATCTCCGTTCACATGCTGAATTTTATTTAAGGTACAGGTGAAGATTCTTTTTATTTGATCCCTTACCGTTAGATTTAAAGTTCACCTCGAACTCCAGTCTGATCAATTCTTTTCCAGATTCCAATAATAATAACAACAAATGACTAATAATATTATAATGACTACAATATTGTATATGCATTACAAGCCAGGTCTGATAGCCATGACAATTAGAATTATCAATAAATGCATATTATATGAAAGCAGAGCTTGTAAAAGATGTGCAAGGAAAATGAATGTATACACTTGTTTGGGGGGGGGGGGGAGTCATCTGGATTATAAATTTATAAGACCAGCAAATTAATGCATTACCAAGAATTTTTCCTATAAGTCAAAAAATGCTTCTTGACAAATACCTCAGGAATTGGCTGTTGGATTACAGACTCCACAGCAACAACCATGGCTTGCACAAAGTCCTCACCTCCAGTTCCTATGGCAGTAAACCCTCGAACAGTGGGGTATGAGTTCACCTAGTGGCGCACAAAAACAGAAGCATTGTAACTCCACCTTCTATAGAGGATTTTACCAATTACAATATCAATATGATGTCACTTACTACATAGTCACAAGATGCATACAAGTGTATCGTTCAAAAAATTCTAGATAAAGGAAGCAGATGTATCTGAACAATCCCATGAAAGGAAGCCAGACATGTATGAAGCAATAAATTCATACCTTCTGGTCCAAAGCCAGCCATTCGTTGGTAGAATCATCTGTCACAGTGCCTCCAATAACCATGTTGGTAGTTTGACCGACCCTTCCTTCTGTCTTGGACACCTCTGTAACAAATCCAACATTGTTTACGCTTTTTTTTCGTACTACCCTTACCGCAAGAAAAAGGAAAACTTAATGCACTTCAACAATTTGTGATTGGAGAAAATGGAATTATAATAGCCATAAGAGGCGCAACAACCATTTAAAGGAGTATGGATTGAATTCTTAATACCGAAGCCTAGAATAATAAGAAATCGTTCTGGTCATAAATGAAATTTGGAATTAGAATTACCAAAATAATTTAGAGAAAAATTGCCTCTCCATTTAGTCCTTTTCTCATAATTTCCGTATGCCATACAATTTCTCAGCTAATCACTGTCCGAATAAAATAATTACGAAGAGAAAGTGATTTTTTTAAAAAAGACCTGAAATGGCCTTGAGAACAGCTTCTTGAGGAGGACCTTGATCGTCATAAGCGGAGGAAGATGACGCCGATTCGTTGTGAGAGCAGCGAAGAGGACGCGTTGCAGAATGGAATCGGCGAGGCTTAATGATGGTTCTGAGCTTATAGTCGGAGAAAGTATTGAAGCAAGGTGGTCGGAATGGTTCTACTAGAACGGCGGAACAACGAAGCATGCTCCTGCACGCCATATTTCTGGTTGATATGGCTAATGCTTTCTCCAGAGCTCCTTCCGGTCAGATATTATTCAGATAACTTGCCTGTGCTTCCTTCTTGGGCCCGAGCTTCTTTCTATGGCGTCGAAACCTATATATATATATATATATATAATTAAAGGCTAGAGCATACAGTACATTTTTATATCTATTCGTAAAGTTGACATCGGTATTATTTAGGAAAAATAATAATTTCATTTGATTGAATCAGCGATTCTGTAATTAAATAATAATAATAAAATATGTTTAAAGGGAAAAGATAGATAAGAAATTTAGAAAATAGGAAATGAGAAAATGGTGATTCTAATTTCAAAAATCCCAGAATGAATACTGTTTATCAAGAAATGACAGAAATACCCTTGAATAATTTTTTAAAAAAACAAAAAATTCAACCACCGGCGTGCCCACTACCACCATCTGGAGCTCCGACCGCCATCCTGTGACTACCAGCTAGAGCTCCAGCGGCGATATGACCAATCGGAGCTCCAGAAAAATATTTCATTCAAGTGGTGGTGGGGTTTGAACCGCCACCACTTGTAAGCATTAGTGGCACAATCTCAATATATATTACAAAGTTAAATATACATACATTAGTGATATCCCGTTGCAGAATTTTACCAAGTCAGGATTTGAATTTACCAACTTTGTACTGGGTATTACCATATTTGTGTTGGATTTTACCAGGTCATTTTATTATTTTGAGTGACTCTCTTACAAAATTTTACCAAATTTGAATTGGAATTTACCAACTTCATGTTGTGTATTACTATGTTCGCGTTAGGTTTTACCAGATCATTTTATTTGTTTTGATTGATCCTCTTACAAAATTGTACCAAGTGTGGATCCTAATTTACCATCTTCATGTTAGGGTTTAAGAAGTTATCTTTCTCATTCAAATGAGGTATACATCATTTGAATGAGTGACTCATTTTCGGAGTACAAATTTTGCACCTGGTTATTCGAATGAGCTGCATGTTATTTGAATGAGTGGTTCATCCAAGTCTCGAGGAATAGTTATATGTTTGCAGCTGCTCATTCGAATAAGGTCTATGCCTCAGATGGATAAACTTTCTAAACCATACATGTGGTATAAGGTTTAGAAAATTAACTTTTTAAACTGTAATTATTATGTACTGTTTAAAAAGGCATCGTCTTAGGTACAAATTTTCTCTTTATCAAAACTCGTGTTTTCCTGAACTATTTTGCCAAATTAAACATCGTAAAGTGTTGCATTTATGTTACAGGGGCATTCAGGTTATTTCTTTTAAACTTGTCTAAAGACACATCAAGAACTATAACCACTCTAAGCTTTTCGAATTTCAAATAACTATTCTATGATTCACTATTTTTGAGGTACTTTATGTGTCATTTTCCCACACCCAATTTATTAACATTAAGGACCTCCAAATTTCAAAATAGTCCAAGTCCTTATGGATCCCTAATGGGGGATTTTTCCCCAATTTCTCCTATTATTTTATATTTTAAAATTGAATTATTTAATATAATCATTTAATTGTATAATCAACGTTTAACTTTGCTAAGTAAGAAAAGTGTTAAATAAAACAAACAGTAAGAAAATTATTAAATAAAACTAACATGTGTTAAAATTAAACGATTAAAAATGCACTATTTCAATTTTAAAAAAGGGTAATGGGGTAAAAATAATTTGAAAGTTTTTTTAATGTGCACTGAGCACATGAAAGTTATCATGGATCATTTTGGACCCATAAATTTTAAAATGAGCCATTTTCACCCTACTATTAAAAATGTTAACATTAACTGTCAAAGTTGACTAATTTATTTGTTGAAGATGTGACTATCAAAGTTAACATTTTTAACGGTAGAAGCGAAAATGACCCATTTTGAAATTTCTGGGTCTAAAATGGTCTCTAGTTAACTTTCATGTGCCTAGTGTTCATTCTAAATTAAACAAACATCTAGGCTTAATCTAGGAACATGGATATTAAAAATTCAAATCTTCCAAATAATTCAAAATTTTCATATAAATAAGCTCAAGAAAATATAATAGTATTTAAGTTTAAAATGTAATTATTTAGGCCCAAATTAGTCTTTCCATCTATAACACTTGGTCCATACCCTTTAATTTCATCCAAACCCTTTAATTTAAAGTCTCCAAACTCAAAATATAATCAGCGTTTCCATTTTAAATCCATATTAAATTCGTGACATCCTGAAAGTCTTCATTCTTATTTGTTGATCCAATTGTCATTTATTGTGTCAAACCTTTGTATAACCCATTTAATACTTCCTTAATTACCCTGACTCTTACTCTTGTGATTCGTCCACTTGAAATTTGTAAAGGCTTATTTGAAGTTGAAGAGTGATCTTCCTAGACCACATCATAGCCACGTTGAGATTATAATTTGAGTCTAGATTCCAAGACATCATTATAATCAAGTATAAGTTTGATGGAATTTCTAAATGATGCAAGGGTTTGCACTATCTATATGTGTGGAACTCCCAATTCTTCTGTTGGTTCACTATCTTTTTGGGCATAAGCTTTTTCAAGAGTGAAGTTAGTGGCAAAAGCTTTTCATCAAGGGTCTTTATTTTTGTGTTGGCTTTTTCACACATAAAAAAATTCAAATTATCACTTTGTAAAAGCTTTTACCGTCTAGGCTTAAATGTTAGGAGTACAATCCATACTCAAGGGTCTCTATTGTATCCTACAGAAAATTTACCGGTTGACTCAAATTGCACCCTATAATATAAGAATATGTTGAGGCGAATTAAGCTTAAAGGAAAGTGTTGCCTACGTCTTGAAGATATTCTTTTCCATCATTTTCATCTCTTCTTCTTATACTTTTCAGAGAATCATTCTTACCAATATCACCAACAAGGGTGGCTCAATGTATCTGTGGCAAAACAATCAAAACCTAGATAACCCAATGCAACTCAATATAACCGATGTTAGGCTTACTTTCTAAGAAATAAGATTCTGATTTTTTTTTTAATTTTTAGTTTTAGTGCATTTCGACTACCTTTAAGTAGATTTGTTGCTTTATTTTATCACTATTTTGAGGATTTATTATTTTTATTTTTTGGATTACTATATTAGACAACCATTAACTATTATGGATTATGTTTTTATTGTTTCATTATTTTGTTACTTTGTAGCTTTTGAAAGACGTTAAGAATAAATATATATTCTCAATATTGTATTTACTATTCTTAGCATCAAACAATTTTTATGAGATATATATGGATCAAAACATTGTCAGTGAAATTTTTATTTAAATATTATTTATTAACTTGACCATTATCAAATCGAGTAATTATTTTTAAATTGTATTATCTTGATATTACGAGCGATGGATACTCTCATATGATAGATTAACTTTTGATTCACTTCCTCAACAAATTTAGAGTCCAGACGAGCTTTCAGTACTTTGCACCATCTAAAGAGGAAAGACTTCGTGTCCACACTAACACTTACTCCTCTTATGAGCTAAAGTTATAATTGGGTCTGTTTGGGAATACGGTGGAGAAGTACTTTTACACATAAGTCAATATATATGGAGGAGATTATCTCGTTTTACGGAAAAATACTGTTAAACAAACATTTTAACTTTTTCAAATGGAAAGTCAAACAAGCCTATTATCAACAACTCCAATCCTTATATCTTTTGTTTATAGGGGTCAAATGAAGAATACATGCCAATAGACGCTTGGTAGAGTTGGCAAAGGCTACTACCAGCATTCTTCAGGGTGAGGGTTCGAACCCTGGAGAGTGACAGTTGCGATAATTAATGCAACCTCAAAGAGGTTGTCCCATCGGTACCTCGCTACCACCTTAAGGTCTTCTCACAGGGCTCCGGATTAGTTTGGGACGAGCAATGAACCTAATATACCCCAGGATACCGAATGGTTCAAAAAAAATGAAGAATACATTGGTACACACAAGCGCACTTCATTTTTTTTTTGAAAAAAGAGGGTAATAATATTTGTTGATATAAAATAAATTTATTTATTTTTGGAATGGGTCTACAGTCGCACTCTACAATAGGCTTCTTTGGATTCAGCGATTCCTGTATTAATCGAGATAAAATTTCTTTCACATATTTATCTCAGAATCTGTATCCCTTCTCCCATTTACCAACCAAGCCAAATGCCTCTGAAAGAATCCGTTTCAAAGACCTAATTCCGGTTAACCGTTGGATCGATCGCAACCCTCGTCAGTTCCTTCTCTATCACCGGCGAGATTTAGTCTGATGTACGGGTCGGAGAAACTTTCGGACGACTCGGACCGAACTGCTTTTAGAAGAGCAGAGAAGAAATACAAGCTCTTTTACGATAATGCTTCGAAAAAGTATTTTTCCTCTACAATTCTTGTTGGCAAGCTTATTCTATTTGATGGAGTTTATTTATAGCAACAAATTCTGAATGCATGCTCAATTTTCCACAGGAAAAAGCAACCGAAACCGGTGGACCTATCGGAGGTCCTCGATTTCAGAAATATTCTCGAATGCCATAAACTGAACGGGGAGCTTCCTTCAG
>JANTPZ010004054.1:0-16583 GCA_025593235.1 Vachellia pachyceras
CACCACATTACCTCTTGATTTGGAGTTGCTTCCTGGTCGGATCTCGATTTATAGCGTTGTTGGGTAGGGATGCTCCATGCATCAAGATTGACCAAATGAACCTGGCTATCTGTCCTTCGAGTTCTTCTTGGCCATCTGTCCTTCGCCTTCTTCCTTGCTTCCCATCGGAGTGTGAAGAGGAATCTTTTGGAGTTTGGTTCAGGGAATTTACTCAGGTACGTTGGTGCTGCGTTCTTGAAATCTCAAGTTCATGCTTGTATCCGTGATGCTGCATCCTTGAAATCCCATGCTTGTGAGTTTCCCTTTCGTATCCATGAGTAAACTTGCAGAGTCTGGAAGAGTGACCTGACGCTCTGATACCATGTTAACTTATGAAGTGCAACAGAATCATTCACCTTCATTCATCACACAAAGGAAACAATGGTTCTGCATTACATTGTTCTATCATCAGAACATGTATTATACAAAAACGAAGAGGAAGCGTACTAACTGCTATTGGTCCTATTGGGCCTTTTTACATTGGCCCATAATCATGAAACTAAGCTAATTCTTACAATTATCAAGCATATTTTCAATTTATAAATCAAAAAAAGCTAGTTTACAGGTAAAATTATCTTATGATTTTTTATTGGGTGATATTGGTCGATCTCTTGAAAACCTCTCACAGTGTTGACTTTTGATCTCAAACCTGTTTGGTGATCTCATTGGCCGTTGGGCGTGCCGTGGATGAATTCATTTTCCTTTTTTTTCCTAGAAGCCATTAACATTAAACACAACAAACAAAGTCTCAAAAAAAAACATAACAAGCAACCAAACTAAAAACACAAAGAGAAGGCAAAATATTAAAAGGTACAACACTGCAGCAAGAAAAGTTTCTAACAACAAACAACCAAACACCCTAGGCTGCGACGGCTCTTGAGATACCCAATTGAAAGGGTAAGAGCCGTTCCAAGAAGCTTTGACAACTGGATGAATTCATTTTCCAGCTTTACATTGTAAGCTATTCATATTTTAATACTCATTATGATTCCCAATATTTTTCTAAATGTAAAATGTATCGTTACTCTCTATCTACACTCAACCGTAGAGTGATAGGTTATTTTTTAGCGGTGATTGAAGCTCAAGATGATCATTAATAAATATAATTTAAAAACATTAAAAATATTAATTACAGTTAATTAACTCATTTGATTCAATCAAATTAGATCAAACCATGATTATCGAATCGAATCGGACCGATCTGACCAAGTCAATTTGAAACTCGGTGATCAATGATATAACCGATCTGCTGGTATTAGATAACTTATGGTCATGGTAACCCAGAGGTGACTCAAGTGCAACCCTATCAAAATGATGGGTTGCTAGGTTGGTCAAAATATATTTATAAAAAAAGATTGGCACTTAACACGATACTGTTTGCATCTTTTATCTTTTTAAATGAGAACTTTCTTGTTGATGACTATTAATTCAGTAATTTTATGATTGTAGGTTGGAAAATTTTGTTATTATTTACCTGTTCCGACATTTCTGCTATAAAGAAAATTTAATGATTATTAACTATGATATCATCGGTATATAGTAGATTGATACTGAAATATGAATATGCTAAAGAAGTTGTAAAGAATGTTGGGCAAATATGTGTTTATTTTGTAAGTGATTCAAAATATTGAATTGATATTTAGTATGTGGTTGATATGCCAAGAAAAATGATAATCTAAATTATTTTTATTTTTTCATTCATTACCAGTTTGATCCTGAGTTGACTTCAAGCTAACCTAGTGACTCTTAACCTGCTGTCTCAACCGGTTGAGAGGCCAATCTGGGTATGACAACCTTGTTATTAAACTGTTTATAGAATATTTTATGGAGTTAAATACGTCCATGGTTTCTAAAGATGATCACTGTTAGTGTTCTATATATGATAAAATAAAAGAAAAGAGTCAAACTAACTGTCAATCCTCGTAGTTCCTCTCAATTTGGGTTTTGGTTTTTTAAGCTCTCCTCACCATTCACTACTTGTAAAGGGGAAATGAAAGATGATAGCATGTGATGATACATGAAACATTTAGGCTCCTTTTTGAATGGGAAGAAAATTTGAAATGATAGAAAATGGATAGAAAATTTGAAACGATACATGGTTTCTAAAGATGGTCACGGTTAGTGTTCCATATATGATAAAATAAAAGAAAAGAGTCAAACTAACTATCAATCCTCATAGTTTCTCTCAATTTGGGTTATGGTTTGTTTAAGCTCTCTTCACCATTCACTACTTGTAAAGTGGAAATGAAAGATGATATTATGTGATGGTACATGAAACATTTAGGCTCCTTTTGAATGGGAAGAAAATTTGAAATGAGAGAAAATGGATAGAAAATAAAAGTGGGGAGAAAATCTTTATTAAAAAAAAAGTGGGGAGAAAATGCTATCACTCATCCTACTTAAATGAACGAAAGAAAATAAAGAAAAAAGAAGCTTGACAAATTATTAAATGACTAAAATATCTTTAGATGAAAATCTTTTAATAAATGGTTGAAAAAATAAAATATCATTTATATTCTTTTTTTCCAGCGAAATAATAGTTAGATTTGCTCGATACGAAAAGCAAAGTGGACGTGGGAGAGAGTTTATCCGTGTTTATAGTAATCAGTCGTTATATCTTCTAGAATAATAATTTGAATATTATTTTAATAAAATAAAATATAAGAGTTTGAATATATAGATAGATTCCATTAATATCAGTCAATATATATACATAACCAATTCATAACAAGTTAGTTATAAGATATGTATATACACACACACACACTATCATCACCAATGATTGGTTATATAATTCCCTTTGTTTTTTTAATAAAGAGATGGGTTAAAAATTAATTTGAATGATAACCAATCAATGCGTAGAGAATCTTTTATTTTTTTTATTATCTTTCCAACGAGATTTTTTATTTACCGTATCTTGAAACCCATGAAATCATATCTATATGCTCGATCTCGTCATTATTTTTTTTAAGAAAAGGAACAACTCGCTTCCGCTGTGACGGATTTGATTAGAATCCCGCCTAAATCCGGACTTCAACATTTCAGTTCTTATATCCGTCCCGCGCTTTTTGACTAATCCTATAAAATCACAGACACATCACGAAGGCTGAATCGTATCTTCAGTTCTCTCCTTCCGAGAAACCGAAACCCTACGTCTCGAGTTTGTTCCTCCAAGATCGACTTCCCACCCCAACTCGTCCTCGTCGTCATTTCGATTCACGATCACCATGCCTAAAGCGAGTAAGGCCGACTTCACAGTCGCCGATAACCGGTGAGTTTCCTCGTCGTTTTGCAACCTCCGTTATTTCTCTCCGACTTGTGAATTTCTTTCTCCAACTGTCATTTTGCACGCTTAATCATAAGCAACAGTGCATACATTTTATATTATATGTAGAATAGAGTGTATAGTGGTTTCGATCTCATCAGCTGCGTGATTCTGATAACAATTTCTTGTGCGTTTTTGGATTTATTGTTGTTTCTGTTGATGAAAACGATTTTTTCATTTTATGATGAGTGCGTTAGGCTGAAGTGCAAGGGCGCTGGAGTCCGAAGGAAGCGGTCCAGGAAAGCTGCAAAGGATCCAAATAAGCCAAAAAGGCCTCCGACCGCTTTCTTGGTGTTTATGTACGAATGATTTTGATAATTTTTCAATTGCGATCTTGTTCATATTATTTTGTCCATAGTCAATTGCAATATTCAGCGCAGCTGTCTACCTGCGTTTGTCGATTGATGTTACGATATAATTACATATATATGATCACCACACTGCAGGTCCGAGTTCAGAGAGCAGTATAAGAAGGAACATCCAGACAATAAATCAGTCACTGTTGTGAGTGATTTAATTAATTATTTAGCAGCAGCTTATTGTTTTCAGATGCAGTGGACTTGTTGAATGCTGTAATTAATTCTTTTTCGTTATGTGAAACTGCTATAGGTCGGTAAAGCTGGCGGTAACGAATGGAAAGCCATGTCTGATGCTGTGAGTACAGCTGCTTCCCTATTAATCTTGAATTGATTTTGCACTATGATTTTAATGATATATGCACAAGGTCCTTTTTCTACGGAGCTGGCACCAAATATGAAGGAATCGTATTGTTTATTATTTATATATAGTGAAGCTTATGATAGATTTGATACTGGCGGTATTATACATTGATTATATATTGGTGTACCGATGATGGATTGTGTGCTTAATATACAATCAGGATAAAGCTCCCTATATTGCCAAGGCAGAGAAGAAGAAAGCAGAATATGAGAAAACCATTAAAGCGTACAATATGAGATTGGTGACTATTTACCCTTTCCCTGTCTTTTTGTTGCTTACACTGGCGTCTGCGATTGATTTATTCATATACATATAGTTATCATCATCATCATCGTTTCTCCTTTAGGTGTAATTTAATTATTTATGGATTTTGTGGTTTGAAATGTTAGGCTGAGGGCAAAATTCCTTCCGAGGAAGCAGAGTCATCTGATAAATCCAAGTCAGAAGTCAATGATGCTGATAATAGGGAAGAGGTACGTAGTGACATGCAAGAATTACAGCGTTGGCCTCGAAATGTGTTGCATTGATCAGGCTTCTTATTACTTGTCTATATATATACTTGATGTTGAAAAATGTGATTTATTATCTATTTATAAGAATTGTGAATGAATACTTGATAATTATATGTTGAAAATAATTCTATAATATTTTTAAAATTTTATGAGTAAGTTTATCGAATTTCTAGTTGCATCCTCATTTTTAATTTATTGCACTTTTTTAACTAAAGTATACTTTTAGTCTTTTATATTTGCGTCAGGTTCCATTTTAGTCATTTAAATTTAAAAAGTGTACTTTCAGTCTCTCAAACTTAACGCAGTTAGTCTTTCTTAAAGGAAATTGTTGACTCATCCATTTTTAATTGATGAATGTGCAATAAAACGTTGACAAAACATACTCACATTTTAATTTTAATTAATAATATAATAAATTTAATATTTTAAATTGTATAAAATAAAAAAGAAGTAAAATAACAACGTTAAGTTTGATGAGTCAATAATTTCCGTTAAGAGAGATTAACGGCATTAACTTTGAGGGACTAAAAGTACACTTTTTAAATTTAAAGAACTAAAATGAAATCTGACGCAAATATAAAGGACTAAAAGTATACTTTAACATTTTTTTAAAATAAAAAATATCCACAACTTCTAAGAATTTTTAGTGTATTAATATGCCTTAACATCTAGATCGATGTTTAATATAATAGTTTCGTTTGATCTGTATATTTCTTTTACATATATAATTATTTTGTAACGCTTTTTAAATAGTTATATGAGAGGATTATGTACGTATTCGTGATTCAAGTATATTGATTGTGATGTGTTTAATTTTCTTTGTGCAGGAGGAAGAGGCAGACGAGTAGAAGATGGGAAAACAGGAAGTCAGGAACATAGATCTTTAGGGTAGTCCTTATTAGTTATGCTTATGGGTTCGTCTGTTACATATATATTAACCTTTTTAAGCCTTCAACTGTTCAACAACTTTGTTTGATAAATTGTTTCTTGTGCTCCCATTTTTGGGTTGGATTAGAGCCGAGCCCGTTAGGTTCAGCATCATTATTCATTTGTTCGATTTTTTTGGGCCGAAATATTCCTTTTGTTTGATGAATCGCCAGTCTTCTGAATTGTGCTATTCACTGTCACTCGTATGTAACCAAAAAAAAAAATTCACTCTCACTCGTCTTCACCATAATAGGGCCGGCGATGGAACATGCGCTTAAAAAGACCACACTACTCTTGTTTTGAAACGTCGAAAATTAGAAAAACAAACAAGAAACTTATGGTACTTTTTTATACATAACAGCTAAAAATTACGGTACTTTATAAATTTTATACATAATGTATTGGTATCATAATTTAGGTATTTTTCATCAATAAATTTTTTTAACCGCCCCCAATTTTTACTTTAAAATAAATAAATTTGTTTAAAAAAATTAATTATAACCCAAACGAAACAGATCGCACCGCTAAACGAGCGTTCCCCTCCAGCGCGCACAGCCTTAGGTCTGTTTAGATAAGCGGTAGGAGAAATGATTTTTTTTGTAGAAGTTATTTTAGAAAATGAATTTTGAATAAAAGTTAAAAATGTAACGTAATTTATGTTTGAATTAGCAGTGGGAAAGTGATTTTTTTTTAAAAAAAAAGAGAAAGCGTTTAGATAAACGCTGGAGAAGTGATTTTTATGGCAAATTACGTAAAAAAAAATATGAATCTTATTAAATATCACACATTCATATATATTTTAGTTTAGATATTTGTGACAAACTGGTGGTGGTCGTCTCCATCAAAGCAATAACTGGTCATCATCTTCATCACAAAACAATAACAAGATCATATAATTCACATCACTTAAAAATCCAATAAGATATGCGATTGCGGCGAAGGGTATGGTGCGTGCACTTAACAAGATCAAGATATGCTAATTTGGTCTTTTGCTTGATGTAAGCTTTTAAAATGTTTATGTAATGGAATAGAGGGTTTTATTAAAAAAAAAAAAAGGCATGACGAGGGCATTAAAGGGTAGTTGAAAATGTTGCTTTCTATATGAAAAAAATGATGCTTCTCCCTTCCAGGTTCTTCCTGGCATCGAATCCTCCACAACTTTCGCAGGTTCTGAAGTACCACAGCCAGACCAAGCACTCCTTCAACAAGTACTCTAGAGCCCTCACGGCCTCGATTGGGCTAACCAACTTAAACCATTTCGCAGGTATGTGTCTTCTCCTTTCCTTCCTCTTTTACACTACCCATCTTTACCAATTGAGCCTCCTCTGAATTCCTCTGTGTTCCTTTCTCTTTCTCCTGCCAAACCCCTTTCCAAGTCTACCATAACAAGATCATAGAATTCACATCACTTCAAAATCCAAAACAATAACACGACTATGGCGGGTGCCCGTAATTAATTGGCTATTGTGGCGATGAAGGAGGATATGCTAATGCGGCGAAGGGCATGGCGCGGCATACGCAGGTGTAGAGCTGGATCCCACTGCTGGTGAAGGATACACCATCACTGGCTCACTCTTTGAAACTCTGAGATCGAACCTTCGTTTTATTTTCGTTCACTCAGGCAGTTCTCGACCAATGGATCTAGAGAGGGAACGCCAAGGGAAAAAGAAGATGAGATATGCGAGAGAGAAGAGAGAAGGGCAAATCAGGTAGTTGGAATTTGGAGAGGCGAATGGTAGATTGGCTCAAAATTCCTTTTGGCGAAAATGTTATCCAAACACCAGAAATTCGGGAAAGGAGCGTTTTCCCCTTTTCATCGTGCCTTTTCCTCCCCTAACGCTTAACCAAACAGTCTCTTTCTTCGTACGCCTCACTGGGGCGAGCTCACCGTCGGACACTTGGTGGAGTTCATTGTCGGAAGCCTTTCACAGTTGTCATCCTTGCGTGATTTTTCTCTGGCAAGTAGAGTAGAACCCTAACCCTATGTTTGATGGGAGAGAAAATGAGGGAGGAAAGAAAATTTGTAGAGAAAATGGGGAGAAATGAGTTTTTCTCTGTTTGGATAGGAGAGAAAAAGTTGGAGGAAGAAAAGTTGGAGAGAAAATGGGGTGTGGGTCCCACCACATTTCTCTTCAACTTTTCTCTCAACATATAGAGAGAAAACTCTTTTTCCATATCTACCTTAAAAATATATAATATATTCTTATATAAATTATCTTGTTTTGAAATATAATAACCGAAAAGATATATTTAATAAATAATTTGATTTTAAATTATTTAATGATATTAATGTTAATATAGTTTTTTTCATTATCATATTTAATTTGATATTATACCTTACATATTTTAAGGATATTTTACTTGTTACTATTTATTAAAAGATTTTTATTTAAGGATATTTTAATTATTTAACCATTTACCCATTTTCTTTCTTCTCTGTTTTCTCTCTCTCCTCTCTATTTTATCTCCTCTCATTTCCTTTTCTCTCAACTTTTTATCCTAGGGGAGTAAGCTTTGTCTTCCCCCAAAATCCGGTGAGATTAATATGTTCAATCATTTGAATATTGAAGATTTTGAACCTGGGAACAATGGCGTTTTTTAATCTTGGAATATTTACAGGCCGAGTTTAAATTTCTGAACTTTCATTACTAGTTTTTGCTCGAATGGTTTGTAATTGGCTATTATACTTCTGCCCTCTTCTTTTTTATTACTGGCGACTATATGCTTTGCATTGTGTTGTGTATTGGAATTCTTAATAGCTTCGCTATATCTTGAATCCATTTGGGTAAATTTTGAGATTGAAGTCTGGCCGTATATGAAGGCAGCCTATTTTATTCCTCGAGAACGTGAGATTTTAAGCATTGGCCAGTTTCAATAGGGATAGAATGTTTAACCAAGGCGACGATAACGGTAACAGTGCTGCTGATAGAGAATGAAAATACAGCCCTGCCCCTTGTTGGATATGTTTTGGCAGCACACCGCGGTGTTGCAATTAACGATGGCATCAGGTAGTTGTCTGTCCGGTTGTTCTTAATGACGTTTTAGTTTCACCATCTTTCCCATATTTCTTTTTTGTCTCTCTTTTCAATGCTCGACTGGTATTTCTATCTCAATTCTCACATTAGAATTCAACTCGAATACGCAGATCTCTTACTGGATCTCATTTTTGGTTTCTCTTTGGATAGAAGTAACTTAATGCATCTCGGCCATTTCTTGCTACATAGTCTTCTCTTTCCTTTTTGGGGCAGATTATAAATTTAAGTAAAAGAAGTTGATAAAGAGCCTATAACTAGATTTATTAATTTTAACTACTGAGGTTTTTCTGAATTCTTCATTGTCATTGCAGGTCTAAAATATATTTGTTGAATTTCTTTGTCTGAGAATGGCCAAAATTTCAATCGGCAATACCGATTATACTTACATTCATGACCAGAATGATCCTTCTGAAGTAATTGACGTACACCATATAATTGTGAAAAGGAGAGGCGCAAGAGCCCTCTTTGTTTACATCTTAGCAATTGTTCTATTAGCGTCTGCCTTCTATTTCTTTGTTTACTTATGAGGTATGCCTTTAACTTTTTTGTCCTTCTCTTTTCAGGTTTAAATAAATGCTGCGTTAACAGATCTTTTTGTGCATAACTGCTAGAATTTTCTGTTCTAAATGTTGATCTTTTGGGCATATTTTAAAATTTCAGATTAAATAGGTACCCATGGATTAGCCTGTGCAGTTCGAATTAGCTTTAGGAAGTTGAAGTTGAAGTTGAAGCCTCAACCCCGCAATGTAGTAAGAGGAAGACAATTAAAAAGAATCTTTTATAGATAATAATTCGTTTCTTTTGAAAGATAAATCCAATTTTCTTAACATACAATATAATACAATATGCATGCCCAACATCTAAGGATGTCTTAATTCTTGAATCTTACCTTAACATGACCTCAATGTAAATTTACATTTACAATTCAATAGAACTTTTACTTCTGTTTTTGTTTTCCTTTTCACTTCATTACATCTAACCTTAAGTCCCATACAGGGGAAGTCGATCACCCTTGTCTATTACAGCTTGCTTTTCAACTTAATAGTTGTCAAGATCTTACTTTGGAGGCCTGTTGTGAAAGGTGAGGACCTTCCTAGAATGGATTTGTTACTCTGAAAGTTTGATTATTATTCTTATGGTAGTCAGTTTGGAATCAGGATAAATTTGGTAATGTTTCAGTTTTGGAATAAATTATGTGATCTTCACCTAGTTTGTGTTTCTAAACAGAGTCTGTTGTGATCATGCCAGCTTTTGGAGTACAGCTTGAGACTCACTACATGAGGTAATGCTTTCTTGTTAATGTAAGAATGTTTAATATCTATTCAAAATGATCATCTGTTCTATTCGTTTATAATAGTCTCTATAGGAAGAGGTTAGGTCCATCAGGACAATGAAGAATTGTTGCGAGTTTAGGTTGTTTATGCTTGAGAAGCGATATTACTCAAGCTCTAAAACGTCCTTGGTTTAACACACGTGGATATTTGAATTGTATGATGGGTCTAGTATGGAAATATCTTGCATGCTTTGTTCTGATCTTTGACCATATCTTATAATTTAACTCAGCAAGTTAAATTGCTTAGCCTTCATATCGACCCTTACATCTAGCAAAGTGTTTTTTTTTTGCTAAGAAAATCTTTTATCATTTTTTGGATTTTATCTTTTTGTTTGTTACAGCGGAAAAGTCACCCGCCACTTTGCTCCCATTGACAAGATTCTGAAACCTGTTTTAGTAGAATGTGTGACGCCAATAACGTGTTACTGGACTCTATCCTTGATTGTTCGTGAGGAATCAGAACTAATGTTGATTTTTAAGGTAAACTTTAATTTTGTCAAGAGCTTTAAGCTTTGAATTTGCTTGAGACAGAACAATAAAACGCTATTCCTAATATTTTGAAGCCTATAATCAGTAGCTTATTTAGGCAGTTAAAATGGCATTTCGTTTGGGGTTTTTTTTTTTGGGGTCTTACTCGCTAGCTGAAGAGATTGCCAATGTCTTCCTCAGAACTTACGTCCACCAGTGAAAATGTTGGTCCCTGTCTGGAAGGCCTTGTGTGCTGGAACTGATAGCGAAAGAGACTTGGACAAAAGCACCGTTGGGAATTAATTAGTCTGTGGTGATATTGATTTGGTATTCTTGAAATATCTCATAGTAACATTTTGAGATGTATATGCACATTCTAGGCCATTCTAATTGTTTGTGGGAAGACATTTGCTTTCCACATATGAAGCTTTGCATCAATGTAAGGCACTTCCCCAGTCTTCATGCGATCTTGGTAATGAATGTTACTGTTCAAAGCCTTTTGAAGATATGGGGATTGTTTGGACTGAAGATTAAGTTTGATTTGCTTTCGCTGACCTTCTGGCCTTCGATTGAAGGATTAACGTCTAGTGTCCATTTCGCTAGTTGACAATTTTGAAGAGAGATGGTATGGGCGATGCTAAAATCCATGACTATGTCTTAAACAATGCTAGCTAGAGTGGTTCTAGAGGCTGTCGAGTAACTCTCAGAAGCACCTTTTGTTTTAATCACTTTTACATTTTACGAGAAGAGTATTTATCTTGAACCACGGAAATCAATTCTCCATTGATAATCTACACACTCCTAATGCGTACTTTATTGGAAGGGGTCGTATACCGAAAATCATTGTGTGCTTTAGTTGGAATGAACATTGAAACCGATGCAAGGATTTTTTAAGGACTCTAAGGATGGGTCTGATTGGTCATATGCCTCCAAAGACTGTTATGGCCATTAGGTACGTGGAATTAATTTTAATGGAAGTGGAGGTGAAATTTGAATTGGAACTAAAATTGAAAGTGAGGTTAAAAGTATATTTGATATGTTAAAAAAAGTAGTGTATTATTTTAATTTAATATGTATATTTATAATGAGAAAAAGATTGACACACGCTTCTTGAAAAAACAGCCCTAGCCCAAACATCATAACTAGTGTCCACACTCACCCACCATCACCGGAAGTCATGGCAATCGTCAGTTCGTCACGGAAAAACTAGAACACATTATCAAATACAATATAATCAAACCCAAAAGTAACCATTCTGAAGGATGGAGTACGTGCTCAAATCAAACTCACAACGAACATTTAAAAAAAAAATCATCTTTAACATATGACCCCAATCTCCAATCCATGGAAGATGCAAAGATGGAGAATAGACAAATGATTGACAAAAATGAAATAGATTATCATCAACATAATTGGAAAAAAAAAAATCAATTGCCAAGAATAGATCTAGAAATCGATTTGAAGAAACCAAAAACCCAAATCCTTAAAACAAAAATTCATCCAAAAAAACCAACAAACCCAGATCCTTGGAGATAGGCGATGGTGGCATGAGGGCATCGAAGGATGCTGCGGTAGAGAGGGAGAGAGGGAGGGAAAGAGGCGACTGATATGGAGGGGGGAGAGTCGTGACAGAGGAGACCAAGCTTCGAAGCTTTAAACAGAGAAGATCAAAGGATGGAGGAAGACGAAGATGAAGATGAAGATGAAGGTGAGCCAAGGGATTTTGAAAGTGAGAGATATATTAGGAGAGCTCATGACTTCAAACAAGTAGAAGATGCGATTTCGTTGCGAGAAGGGGAGGATCGCTGATGGAGATCAGTCGCACGAGAGGGGGAGGGATGCCGGATGTCTTAAGTGGCAGAGGCTAAAATTAACGGAGGTTGGAGAGGCAAGTAGGCTGGTGGTTGATAGGAGAAGGGGGAGGAGCCAAGATGGTCAATATATTCTGACTTACATGGAACTGATCTCAATTCTGATGGTGAAGCTGTGAACTGATAGTTCCCATATTTGATGGAAGTGACACTTTCATTGAAATGATTTCCATCTTACCAAAGAGCTCAATTTTTCTCTTTCCACCCTAATTCCAATTACATAATCTCACCTTCATGCTACCAAAATGGGACATTAGAAACTGCACCATTCACAAAAGACCGAAAAAGGTAAGGTTGCTAACAGTGTTTTGCAGGAAATTAGATTCATATTGAACAAATGGATAAGATGGATACTAGAAGTACGAGGAAGAAGACCCATGTTAGATTGATGCCTTTGTAATTGTATAATAAGGTTATTCATTCTTACGAATCTTTTTGGAAGTGGTGGCACGATTCAATGCTCAAAGCAGCAGCAGCTTTGAGGAAAGTTTTACTGTGGCTTTCTGCAGATAAGAAGTTGCATTTGCATGGACCATTGCTCTCCACCCTTTGGATTTCGGAATCTCCACTCTTGTTGTGCAAAGTGTGCAGTGAATCAAATTAATAAATACATTAAAATGAATTTGAATACCCAAACACGTCATCCAAATTATATCAAAATGTATGATAAATAATTACGAGATAATTATTTGAATTCATAAATTTAGATCCGAGAATTTACGGTGCGTGTGTGTTTTGAATTTTTTTTTTTGGAGGTTAGAAAAATCCTCATTTAATTTCTTTATTTATAGGCCAAAATTTTCCTTCATCTGAAAAAAATTATTATTAAATACCAATTTTTTATGATCAAACAAAATAGAGCATGTATTACTAATCCTATTTATGACCAATTTTTGCCATCCTCATATCATTGTGAATCCTTATTGAACTAGTCCACTTTCTATAATCCACTTTTTGAGGGGAAAAAAAGGAAAATTTCTAAAAAAAAGTATCTTGAAAATATCAAAATTCCAAATCAATTTTGTTTTCCATACGTTAGCCATTTGCCATACTTCATGACTAAATAACATGTTTTGGCACTGATCACCGATTCCAACATTTCAAAACCTGTAAGTATTTAATTGAAATTTGCCTGATTTTAAAAGTTAATTTGAATTTTGCAGTTTAATGATATGGGATACTAATTATGTTTGGCAATGATTATATAGAGTCTAAATACACGTTTAACAGTGCTTTTTTGTAAAATAAGATAATCTCTTTTATATATTTACCTCAACTTACGTAAAAGTATTTATCTATCGCGTTCCCAAGTAGGATCAGTATTTGTCCTCTTTGAAACCATGTTTGGAAAAGCAAAACGTGCAATCAACAATATTTTTTCGCAAAACGAGATAATCTCTTTATCACATTTACCTTACAAATGGTAAAAACACTTCTCCACCACGTTTCCAAACCGTGTGGTAATAACTTCATTTGGGTTTACCGATGCAACTGTAAGCATTCCTTCCTGTCTTGCACGCATCTCTCATGATGATCTTACTTGACGCCGATGGAACCATAAAAAAAATGTAAGACGGGTTCTTAATTATTCATAATCAAATAAAAATGCAACTCCAAATATAAATTTAATTGTATAATTAATTTGTTTGTTATAGTGAACGGTGAGGGACTGAGGGCATCAACTTTCGATCCATTCGTCAACTATGATCACAAAAAAAAAAAAAAAGCGTCTCATTATTAACAAATTAATCAAAACTTTTTAAACATTTTTTAAAATGTTTATTCACTTTATCAAACTTTAATTTTAAAAATTTTCTTTTATATTATGTATTTAAATCTTTAAAATTTCAAAGGAGGTTAGGTCAATGAAAAGGAGTATTTAGGTACTTAGATTTGTATATTTAAATACATATGGCGTACATATTAATATAAAAATCAGTAAACATTTTTTTTGAAGATTACAAAATTAAATAAATTACTTAATTGCAATATACATTCTTAAGTACCTACTTGTATGGGTTTTATAAGTTAGGAAAATTAGTTTAGAGAAGAATGATAAATATATAAGCTAATTAACATTCTTAACCTAAAAAAAGTCAATTATCTTTTATATTAAGGAGATAAGGTATATTTACTAAATGCAAAGGATTCTTAGGTACAAAATGAGTTTTTATGGCTTTAGAGTTTCTTAGCTACCAAATTACAATATTGTGTTATTCTTTTAAAGTGAGAAAGATAAATAAAAAGCAACTGCGGATAAATATGGAAGAAATTTATCCCTTATATTCCAAAATTAAAATTTATAAATTAGCAAACTAACTTGTAAAGTCCCATAAGAAACTTACTTGCAAATAAATGCGCGCTTTTGAAACAGTTTTAAGTTTTAACTTCAAAACGTTGCTACTTCTTCGTTGGAACTTTATATTTAACGTATGACCTATCGATAGAAAGATTTTTGAGTCTACTTTCAAATGAGATAGGTTTCACGACGAAAGGATTTGTGGTTTGGGAGATATAAGTAAAAAAAAAACGGATCATATATCAGGAATACCTCTCTCTCAAACGACATATTCAATTGATTTTAAACCTATCTTATTCGAAAGTATACTCAATGAGCTTTCCATAATTTGTGAAATTTGGAGATTAAATGGAGAAGTTACAGTGTTTTCAATTTAGACTTTCTAAACAATTTTTAGGGAATTTAAAATTCATTCGAATAATTGTGGGTTTATTCGAATGAATGCCACTACTTTCTCGTTAAATCAGATATTGTAAAGTTGCGCCTTTATGGGTTACATGGTCATTCAGGTAATTTCCGTTAAACTTTGCTAAAGACGCATGATAAACTATCATGAATTTGAGATTTTAAATTTTGAACCACCTTTCTGGGATTCACTATTTTTGAGAAACTTTTTCCGTTATTTTCCCAATAAAATAAGAGGTTGTGTGCGCGACAAAAAAGTGAGAATCCAAATTTTTTATCTGTAAGATAAATTAAAAAAAACAACCAAGTGTCAAAGTCCCATATCGGAGAGGCTCGGGAGGGTGCTGAGCTATATAAACGGGTGCGCTGCACACCCTCACGAGAGCTCTTATGTGGAGAAAGGGTAATGGATCCTTTCCTCTGTGGGGCCGGTCCAAGGTGGATGGACATGGTGGCGTGGTGGGGTTTGCCACGTGGATCGTTGCGCACTTCCGTGAGAGCTCTTTTGAGGGAGAGGGTAATGGCCTCGTGACAAGTGGTATCAGAGCCAGCCCTGAGCCTTCGGTCTCTGGTGGACCCTCCGAACGCCGACAAGGTTGTCGGTGGGCCCCGCGACGAGGTTGCTTGCGGATTGGCTAGAGGAGAATGTAAAAGTCCCACATCGGAGAGGCTCGGGAGGGTGCTGTGCTATATAAACGGGTGCGCTGCACATAAGGTTGGTAAAGCGGGCCAGCCCGCTCGGGTTGGCGGGCTGGAAAACCCCAGCCCGCGCCCGCCAACCCGCAAACTTTTTTATTTTTTTAAAAAAATTAAAAAATAAATTCTTTTTCATTTTTTACCCAATTTTTTCCTATAAGATTGCATATTTATGCCACTCTTTCAAATTCTATAAATAAGTGTTCAATAATTTCCTAAAAATAGAATTTAATATTACTTTTATCTTTATAAAAAATATTGGGATAAAAAAAGGTAAAAATATATAAGTTATAATATTAAAAAATTTAAAAAAATATATAAAAGCGGGTTGGTGGGCTGGCCCGCCAACCCGCGGGCCAGCTCGCCAGAACCCACGGCCCAACCCGCATTACCACCCCTAGCTGCACACCCTCACAAGAGCTCTTATGTGGAGAAATGGTAATGGATCCTTTCCTCCGTGAGGCCGGTCCAAGGTGGATGGACACGGTGGCATGGTGGGGTTTGCCGCATGGATCGCTGCGCACTCCTGTGAGAGCTCTTTTGAGGGAGAGGGTAATGACCCCGTAACACAAGGCATGACATTTAAATTCTTGGGATTCTCAATATTGGATCCTCTAGGGTTTCCACACAGGAAGAAAAGAAAAGAAAAACCAGAGGTGATTAGTTTAAGTGATTTAACTTTTTATTACAGTAGAAAATATATGTTTTATTGTGTAGGAAGAAAATTACGATTAAGGAAGTTTCATATTCATGTAGTTCTATGTATACGATGGTTGGGGTTGTCCCGTGTGCGTGTATGAATAATTTGGGGATTATATTAATACGGGTACCATTGGGAATGAGAGTTTTTGTTTCAGAGACGGACCGAGATTGAATGGTTTTGACCAAGTGGCCGAAAAAGAAGAGTTACTTCTCAGACAGGAACTGCAGTAATTGGTGTGTTTGTGGGATTG
>JANTPZ010004055.1:0-19120 GCA_025593235.1 Vachellia pachyceras
GAGGTGCGATCGTGGGCAGCAGAGCGACTGAGCGAGAGCAACGAGAGGTCGAGCAGCGCCAAGGGCACAAAACAGTGTCGAGAATGGAGGTGTAGCGGTGGCGAGAGGAAAGAACGAGAGGAGATAATGGCGGTGGATGAGGCGAAGGCACAAAACGGAGTGAAGAGAGGAAGAGGATGATGAGCTGCGGTGGCAGCGGCGAGAACGAGAGGGTTGAACTGAAAGGCTTTAAGGAATGAAATGAAGGCTGAAGTCGTGAAGCGATTGGGTCTATTAATTTTTTTTCCAGGTTTAGACAAAATTAAAAAAAAAAAGAGTTTAACTTGATAGGAGGCATTAAGACGGATCGAACTTGAAACGCAGGGGAGCTTTCCATGAAGCCTTTAACCACTTGACCAAAGGCAACACTATGTTTAAATATCACCTATAATTTATTATATTAAAAAAGATGTAAAAAAAATTTCAAAAAAATAAACGGGCGGGCACGGGCAGCCCGAGGCCTTGCCCGTGCCCCGTCCCGTTGATCCCATTGGCCCGCCCGTATAAGCCCGCCCGTTACGGGTTCCTTATTGGGCGGGCCCAAACGGGAAATTATCATACCGGGACTGGACGGGTCCACCGGGTTCCGGGTCACTTGCTCAGCCCTAAAGGGAAGTGATTTTTGTACTTGTAACTTTCTAAGAGTTTGTTTGATTCGAGATAAAATATAGATTTTGTAAAATAGATTTTAAGAAAATAATTTTTACATATTTTAAAGTAAAACCTAGATTTGAAAGGTGACTGTGCATTTAAGAAGTTATTGACTTTTACAGAGTTTAAGACAAAAAGTAAGTAAGAAAGATGAAAGAGAAAGAAAGAAAAAAATGAAAGAGAAAATTTATTATAAGAGATAATATGATTTAACAAGAAAATAACCTTTTTCAAAACTTAGATTTTGTGACAAAACCTAGATTATAAAAAATGTAAGTATTTAGATAAAATTTAGGTTTTGTAACAAAACCTAAATTTGGGGAAGAGCTCTAAATTCTTTATTACTTTTTTAATGCTCACAGAGATAATCTCTTAATTGCTTTTTTTTAAAAAATTATCATTTAAAAATTTTATTTTTAGGCATTTGAACAGTTGAAATCTCATTGTCACCACAAATTCCCTTATTGCAAAATCAAAGCCTAATTCTAAATTAAGATAAAATAAATGAATTACGCTACGAATCATGGTCCTCTACCAAACGTGTAAGAAAGGTCATTGGATCTTATCCCCAATTGAGAAGATTAATAATACATTAATAATTCAAGGAACTGTATTGTAGTCATAGTCAATGGACATGTTTGGTAACCATGGGCTTATTTTCATAAGCACGTTTAACAGTGCTTTTTCGTAAAACGAGACAATCTCCTCCACATATTTACCTCGACTTATGTGAATAAGTACTTATAAGTGGCTTATGGCAATTTGCCAAACGGGCCTAATAACTATAACCAACAAGAATCACACAAAGTCCTAACATGTGACGACTAGAGCCATAAATAATAGAAAGAAAATGGAGAAATAGACAAAAAAACACAATCTCAACTTTTCCCAATTAGATAACGTGCACGTTTGGGTTTCCTATCGTGCACACGAGTCAAGATAAAAACATATTAAAATTTGTAAAAATTATTTTGAAAATCGTAAAGTTATCTTAGAATCCGTAATTTCTTTTTTCTGACGGATTTTTAAACACAAAAAAAAGAAAAGAAATCAACCTAACTTGTTATAAGCAAATACGTGAGATAAGTTCAAAGTAGATAAATTTATAATGCATGCCGGTTGGTTATCATGATAAACAGTAAATCTTAGTATCTTACATAAATGTGGCGCACGTTCCGTACGGATCTGCCTCCCTGTTTAAAAAAGAAGAAGAGAGAGTGGGGGAAAAGATCCAGGTCCTTCCGAGCCACAATTTCTCAGTATGATACATGGCTGAGATTTCGTCACTCTCAAGCAAGTCAGAGCAGTGGCCGCTAGTCGCTATGCTGCCTCTGCCTTGTCTCGATGTCGACGATATCAAGGAAAAGCTCTCGTCCCACTTCAGACCTTGGCATCGCTCCTGTCAGTTCTGGTTTCGGGCAATTGATATTTACACGGGATATAAGGTTTATGATCAATCAACTTCGTCTCTGCATGTATTGGTTTCGACTTGAAAAATTTGTATTCATTAGGGATTTCTTGCAGGTGCTCCAACTTAAAGTGAGCTTTGAGAAGGATGTGCAGAAGCAGGAAGCATTGTGGGAAAAACAGCATGAGCTTGCAGCGGATAAGATATACTCTATGTGCGCCGACCTTGGAGGTTTCTTTCTCAAGGTATTTGATTCTTTTTGCATGAGTCTCGTCATGAAGTTTCATTCTTTTTCTCGTGAATGTCGATGCTTAATGATCTAGAAGTATGAATTAATTAGAACGGGGTTTACTCTGCTCATTTCATTAATTGACATAGTTGCTTTGATTATCGTTATTCCTCTCCCAATTCGGGTACGAATTTCATTCCCCATATGTTTTAATTTTGTTATAAAGCATGTATAATTGTTATATTGGATTATTACTTTTTGGAACAAGAGGATGAAGGTGGGCCGAATTCTGTGGCTTGTGACCATTCTACTTTATATAGAAAATTATATTGATTTAGAATTTTAGGGCACTTCTGTAGCCGTTGGATTTTTCTTTATTTCACTGCTTCCCATTTTACTCTTGGTTTTGTTCTCTTTTCTAATTGCTGATATTATATGTGGGGTGTCATATGAGTTATAAAACAGATCGCCCAAATTATAGGGAAGCCTGACTTGGCCCCTGAAGCATGGGTTAGAAGACTCGTTACCCTTTGTGATCAGGCTCCTGCAACCCCGTTTCACACTGTTAAACTAGTGCTGGAGAAGGAATTGGGTCGGAATCTTGATGATGTGTTTGAAATGTTTGATGTGGAACCCCTTGGATCTGCTTCAATTGCTCAGGTGCTTTCATCTGAGTGAAATTGCTGCTATTTCATCTCTCCCAGAAAGGATGCCCATCATTTAAGTTGTAGCAATTCTGTTCTCCCTTCACAACACATGTTTATGCCCCCCCCAAGCATTCACGACACAATATACCTCATTAGTCTATGCATTCGTGATTTAGTGTAAAAGGTCTCGTTGGAAGTGGAATTGGCTCAAGGATTATGTTTTTTGCTCATCAGGGTGCATATAGTAAGTATGTATTTCATGTTAATCACAAGGTAGTTTGACGTTCTACAGCACTTTATATTTTGTTTATTATTTTTATGCAATTCAATCAGGCAACTGAATAATTTAGTCTTCAAGTTCTTAAAAGCATTGTAATTGTAGTTTTATTAAAAAAATTGCATGTATAACTATTGATGTTCTTGTCACATTTAAGTAGCGAGATTTTGATTATGAGAACCTTGTTCCAAGCAGTTGACATATGCCACATTCTTGCATTAGGTACATAGAGCAAAACTAAAAGGTGATAAGGATGATGTTGTTGTCAAGGTAAGTGTTTCTGACAAGCACTTTAGGACCACAACATCTGTAAGCTTTTGACTTTTGTTTGCATTAATAGGTTCAACATCCTGGAGTTCAAGATCTAATGATGACTGATATCCATAATCTGCAAGCTTTTGCTTTATATATGCAAAAGACTGATATCAAATTTGATCTATGTTCAGTGACAAAGGAAATGGAAACACAGGTAAGCAGTATTTCTTTGCTAGTTTTCTTCTTTAATTCTAGTATTCTGTGTGTCTTATATAATCTTCTCTTGTATTCCTGTATTGTGGGTCATTTTATTAAGCTTTTCCCTGATTGCAGTGCCCCCCTAAGCAAAGATGGACAAATATATGGGATAATTGCTTGATCTGGTTTTTAATTACCAATTTCAAGTCCTATTGTCAACAATGAATTGGGCCTTGATTAATTACAGAGTAGATAACGGATGATCGGATTGGAATGCAATTCTTAATAGAAATATTATGATATCTTTTACTTTGTTGCCTTTCAATTTTTGTACATTAGCTTTATTTTTTTTTGCTAACAATAATATCGTCATGTTGGAGTAATGCTTCTTACACAACTAGTTCTGCACAAAAATTTGATGTGACTGCATCTAAGTTTGCAGAAAAAGTTTTAGTTGGGCTACTTTGAATTCAACTTCACCCACATCAGCTGTTTGTGCAGTTTATAAAAGTAGTTACAACCGTGTAAGGAGCATTACTGGTCTAGTTAATATCGGGATCCTTCTTGCTAAATACCATGGCTAGTTTTGAGCTTCCAGCTGATAGCATTCTATCATGTTGACATTCTAGATTGGATATGAATTTGATTTCATGAGGGAGGCAAGTGCTATGGAAAGGATTAGGAAGTTCCTGTATGAAAACAATAAAAGGACTCCTGTTCTGGTGCCACGAGTAGTGCAAAACTTGGTTACTAGGTATGTTGCACAACATTGCATCTTTACACTGTCTGGATGATTATTTTGGACCAGAGTGCTAAAATTAACAATCGTATTTCTGTAGAGTTAGGAGCTCCAGGTGTTTGTTTGTTGCAATTGGATTGCATGGTTATTTTAGAATTGACTTGAACTTTGTCTCAAAAAATCAAATGTTAAAATGCTTCTTAGAACTAGCTTTACTAATTTCTTTATGGCTAACCTATAAGTTTTTTCTAATTTTTATTTTCATTTTTTCTGAGAAATAATTTTGTGGATTTTTTTTGTCACAATGGTTTCATAAATTTAATAGTTTGGCTAATATTTATTCAAACAAAATGACAAACGGTGAAGTTCTCTAGGAGCTAGAATTGTGAGCGGTCATCTTGAGCAGTCATTTTTTCACATGTTATCTGGTGCAAAGGACTATAATGACAATAACAAGTAAAAACCTTTATAAAAAAAATTTAAAAAATTTCTAACATGTATTTTGACAAGTAAAGAGTTTATTTGCTATATTGAAATATTCATAGAAGGTAAATTCATTAATAATATGTATTTCACTTGTGATAGAGAGATCAGTATTTTATATTTATGTACGTTTCTACAACAGGAGAGTTCTGGTTATGGAATATATTGATGGGATTCCAATTATGAATCTTGGTGATGAAATAGCAAAAAGAGGCATTAATCCTCGTGGTAAGCTAGCGGCAGCAGCAAAGCAGTAAGTTCCTGAACCGTATTGATTTTTTTTTAGTCCTCTATGTCCAACCTTGCATTTTTGGTCTTAAAGAAGTGTCATTACGTCATACACTGGGAATTTGGAAGGAGTAATGATGGAATATTGGACTTGTCACTGGTGCCTCACTTTTAAATTTAATAATGACAGCAAAATCATGATTTTCAATGTAATATTTTAGTCTTTGGTTCATTGCCTTAATACAATGCTGTGCTTATTCAGTGTCTTCTTTAAGGGGTATTTTTTACTTTTACTTCCATATTTTCCTTTCATCATCTCACGCTGCCTTCTATTTATTTTTTAGGCCAAAATGAAAAAAACTCCCTTCGAAGCAGGGTGTTGTTAACTGTAGAATTCTAAAATTTCTAGTTTTGAACAACTCCAATTTCAGTTTTTTTGTTTCCCATGTCAAATAAGACCAACATAAATAAGTGAAATCCATAATACATAATCTCATGTCCCTCAATACAAGTGTGAGAGCGTCAACTAATAAGAATTTGTAAATGACAGTAGATAACCAAAAATCTGGTTTCTAAATTGAAGGTAATCGACTGTTATTTATAAGTTCTTATTTGTTCTAGAAACCAGATTTTTGGTTATCTACTCAGAAATCATGCACGCATGGGCACCAACACACTCTCTAGTTGGTGAATGGATGTTGTTCACTTGTTCTTTCCCAACTTGTCATTAAGAACTCAATATTTACTCTAGATATAGCCTTGGTTGAATTGTCAGTCACCGGGAATCATGTAGGGGTATAGATAAGATATTAAGATTGATGATTTCAGAGCCTCACTTATCCTTGGTAAAGTTCTGGTCAAGCTCAACATGTTTGGCCCAATCATGATGAATAGGATTCTTTACAGTGTCTATAGCAACCATATTATCGCATACCACTCTTAAAGGAACCTTCATTTAAAATTTAAGATCAAGAAGAAAATTTCAGCCTGCATTTTACATTTAAAATTTAAGATCAAGAAGAAAATTTTAGCCTGTGTTTTGCTTCTCCATGCCACCAGGTTTCCCCACACATAAATGCAATACCCTACTGTTGATATCCTATCGATTTTCAAGTTGTCTCCATATATCTCAATACGTCACTTTCTCTCTTGAAATTTGTAGCTTTACCATGAGTCATCTTAAGGTACCTAAAATCTTGTACAAAATAAGAATCTTCTTCGATGCCCAGCTGTATGTAAGCTTGTGAAAATTACAATATTAATTTTTTAATTAAAGTGCAGGAAGATTCTTGAAAGCTTGACTCTAGCATATGGTCAAATGATTTTGAAGAGTGGATTCTTTCATGCAGATCCTCACCCAGGAAACATCCTGATTTGTAAAGGTTCAGAGGCAAGTCTTTTAATCGGATCATTTCTTTTATTCTATGAATATCCTTTTTGTAAATATTAAAGACATTTTAATAACCAGGAAACGCAGTGGGAATTTAACCATAGCTGTTTGGCCCACCAGTCATGAATAAACAATTCCGAGATATATTGTTTTTACCACTCTGATCTTGGTATCTTGCCTCTAGTCAGGTTGCTTTGCTAGACTATGGACAGGTGAAGGATCTTCCAGAAAAGTTGAAGCTTAGTTATGCTGATCTTGTTCTCGCAATTGCTGATGGTGACCCTATAAGAGCATCAGAAAGCTTTAGGTTATGAAGTCTGGATTACATCCTTACACACACATGTTTTTTGATGGATCATGATACAACGCATTGGATAAAAGCTTACTAAAAGAAACTAAGCTAACCAAACCCAAAACCTCTGCTTATATGTTGAGACTCGAAGTGAAATACAAAGGTAAAGCTGAGTGGCTAAGTAATTAGCTGAATATGTCCCACTTCTGGATATGAGTAATGAAGACAAGGAATAGAAGTTAAGGAGGTCTGGTAATCGGGTAGATAGAAAGCGACATAGACATGATATGAGTGGGAGAAATGTATAAAGGGAAGGATGTAAGGAGACGAAAAATTCTTAACCATGTAATTTCTTTTCATAGACATCTAGTCCAAGGGTACCTAATAACTTTCAAGAGATAAACCCTAATTTTCCATAAACCTGGAAGCTGAAAACCTGATCTGAATCTCAATTCATTTTCAAATAGAATGAAAGACTGAGACATGAATTGATATAAAAGCTTTGCGACCCAAATATTGAAAACCATTGAACATAAAATTTGATTCTCTTATTGGGCTCGTTTGGAAAAGCGGTAGAGAAGTACTTTTACGCAAGTCGAGACAAACATGTGAAGGAGATTATCTCGTTTTGCGGAAAAACACTGTTGAACGTGCTTTTGGGCTCCTGAGAAGCTTTACCAAATGGAGCCAATTATATATCTCGATCCACTTGTTGCTTTGTCTTAAAAAAAAAACACACACACACACACGCACATATGTATATATTAATTCTGACGTTACTGCAACCGATGACTGGCCAGAATGATTTATTTTTCTTCATAACTGCAAATTGAAAACTCCATTCTATTGGTGGCTGCTTTCAAATCTGCATATTCAAACGTTTCACTCCCATTTTACAGGGAGCTTGGTATAGATACCTTGAGCAAATGTGAAAATGAGCTGCAGGAAATGTTAAAACTGGCACAGACCCTGTTTGATACAAAACTTCCTCCTGGGGTGGCGATGCTGCAACCTTTCTCAGAGGATTCTTCAATAAAAAAAATTGCTGTTCAGGTATGTTTAAGAATCTGAGTGGGCATTCAGTATTTGTTCATTTTTAGACCGCACATTCCCGATCTAGCATGCTATTAGTGGTATGGTGATAATCTTGACTCTTTAAGGAAATTTATTATCAAACAATGGATATATCTTTCTTTAAAAAAACAAAACTGAGGAGATTTATGTGTGTAGAATAAGCAGTATATGACCTGTTCACATTTGACACTGCTACTTTTTGTTCCCTGACTTTGTGCTATTCTTGTGCTGGTCTGTTGTAGGCTTTTCCCGAAGAACTCTTTTCTGTGCTTAGGACAGTGCATCTACTGAGGGGACTTAGCGTTGGTCTCGGAATCAATTATTCATGTGCAGAACAGTGGAGGCCCATTGCTGAGGAAGTTCTGTCTCAAGCTGGCAGACTTAAAGGTATATAACTCTAGACTTATCAAACTAAGTGGTATATAAGCCTTCAGATGGATTATGATTTCCAACATCATCTGTGTTGCCTAATAGCATTCCTTGCATATTTTCTTCTCCCTTACATTCATATATCACTTGTGATCTTCATATTTCATTATGATATTTAACCCTTTTTGTGCCTGACCCACCTGAGTGTATTGTGTCCTGTTAGAACAACTATATCCAAGTCACTTGACTTTTTATGTGCTGTCCTTTTACAGGTGTTAAGCCAAAAAGAAGCAGACGAGGTTTTGTAAAAAGATTATTTAGGAGAGACTGATGACTTCTGACATGAAAAAGTTGGAGGCATCAATCTACCTGTTTTGTTTATATTTGCATGGATATTCATTTATCTCTTGTATAAGGTATATGAATTTGACATTGATGATGGCCGCTAAAAGAGAACTTAGGGCCCTCTTGAGAGCTTGATAGCCTTTTGGTGCTGTATCCCGAATTCCATCTTTGAAAAGAATGCAATTTCAAAAGCATTTTTTTTGTTGATTTATTTTTTTTTTTTTTGCCAAATTTTTTTTGTTGATTTATAATTCTATCTGATTGCCACTTCTTACCGCCGTCGTGATATTTTTAGGAGTCAGGACGAGTACCAATGCGCTTTCCATGTTTTTGTATCTTCAACTTTACTGTGATTAACTCGACTACTTATTCATGATGGTAGCTTAATTATTTAAGGATCCTTGTTCACCTTATTCCCCATTCTTAAATATAAACCTGGAAGCAGTTTTTCAGGATAAAACTATGTTAAGTTACTTATATCCATTAGATCAAATTCATATGTGAATTTACAAGTGTATATACGCATATTAACAACTAATAATATTAAAATAACAAGTTTCCATGTGAAAATTTACAAATCCTAAATTAGATTATAAGAGCTAATGTAAAAATTTACAAATGTTCATAAGTGATTTTATAAGTGCACATACTCGTTTTAACACCTAAGAATAGTAAAATAACATGTTTAATCGAAAAATTTGATATAATAAATATAAGCAACTTAGCCAAGTGATGTCTTTTCTTGATGTTTAAAAGAGACACATATTATGTTTCTTTATAACTCTACATCTTCAAAATAAGAACTTGAGAGAAAAATGGAGGGAGTCATTGTGCATTATTGATTACTGATTACATGTATATACATGATTCAATTTCACTTGTTTCTTATTCTAAGTACAGTAAGAATAGGCTAATTTTACTGTTAGTTTTTTGTAAACAGTCTTGAAAAAAATCTTAAAATCAACGGATAAGGTTATAGCTCACATGTTTATGCACACCAAACCAACAGAAATCCTTTTTATTTGATCTGATTGATACTGAACAACCAGTCAAACATGGAAAATTATGGATACTTATTCTCTCCCCATGTTTGAATTGCTCTGAATTCACTAAACATGGTTATAGTCAAGCACAAACTAGAAACACATGCATCGAACTTCCCGTATTTGAGGCTGGTCTTTTATTGTTAAAACCAAATAGCAAAGCAAACGAGGTAGAGATTCAGCATTTCCAGCAAGAAGTTGCTACAATCGGCTTTGATTTCCATCCAAGGACCAAACAACCTTTCTCCTCCACAACAGTGTAGCCATCACAAACCTCATTCTTCTGAAGCCACTGCTTGGCTTGAGTCACCATCTTCATAGGTGCACCCTGAAACCCAGCCCTACTCATCCTCCGGCGCCACTGGTCCACCCTCTCATGCCTCTCCACCCTCGCCTGTCCTTCACAGCTGACAATGTTCTTGATCTCTTCTGCAAAATAGAACTGTTCTATTTTTGCTCTCTTAGTGTCATACTTAGGTAACATAGAATCCAAAGAGTCAAAAATGGCAGAGTAATAATGAAGTGCTTCCATGAACCTCCCAAGGAAAAAGGGTCCATTATGGCTTGAGTCCTGCTCAACCATAACCAACACTTTTGGTGACAGTTTATGAATTGTCTGAAGTACTGCGTTTAAAGCCCCACGGCTCTCTTTCACAACACAGTGCAACTGAAGAATGCTATTAACCACAAGAACCTCCTCTTCATTCACCTTAATGTCATCAGTATGCAAATTTTCTAAATTCTTTCCCACCACTGAGTACTCCAGGTTAATCCCCAAGTTGTGAGCATAAAGTTCAAGTTCTTTACCAATCAACTCGAGTTTCTCAACACAAAGGCCAACCCCTGTTATTCGAAGGCGGCGAATCGGCTGGCCGGGGCGGTTAGCCAGGCTCTGTATTAGTCCTCTCCATTGGTGGCCATGGGGAAGACCAAGTGTCATCCCAAGGTCCACCACATGGACAAAACTGTGGTTTTCAAAGGCTTCCAATATTGTGACATTAGCTAAAAAGTGACCAAACTTAATGTGTGGGCAAATCTCATAAACCAATTTAAATGCTTCTTCCATTTGTTCTGAGGCAATGTCCATAATGTTCATCACTGGTTCCATATTCCCCACAGCCCCAATCGGTTGAACCATCGTGAGCCGATCAGATAGCCCTTGGGCAAAACAAGAGGCCACTCGCTGAAATGGAGACCCAAAAACCAATGCATTTGATCTCAGTTCAGATAGTAAAATTGAAGAATGTGATTTATCACGACAAGCAACACCTTCAGCACAACGAACAAGAAGCTGAACAAGTCTCATCCCATCAGCACAATACCCATCTTCTTGTTCTTGATCAGCTTCACTTATCTCAGCATTGATTATGTCTTTCTGTGCTGCTTCAGAAGCAAGATACCTCTGTGTAATAGTCCATATGTGGTCCCTAAAATGGAGCTTTGGAAGACTATTCACAATGTAGCTTCTGCTGAGATTGCTATAGCCATTTTCATTTCCACTGCTTGAAGAAAAGCTCCTGTAATCTGCAACCACTTCTGGGATGCTTGGAGATCTCTTCAACCTCTTATTATGATTTCCTTTGGTTTCATCCGCAAAAGGAAGGGTCCAAGGAGAAGGAGAAGAAGCTCTGGTTTCAAAAACAGGAAGCAAATGAGGATACGTAACGTGCCCAACAGATGAATCATGAAAACCAAGGCCTATCATTGTAGGACTATGATCATTATTATCACTTAAATCT
Source organism: Vachellia pachyceras (assembly GCA_025593235.1). Taxonomy (NCBI): domain Eukaryota; kingdom Viridiplantae; phylum Streptophyta; class Magnoliopsida; order Fabales; family Fabaceae; genus Vachellia; species Vachellia pachyceras. The sequence continues at coordinate 11,407 of JANTPZ010004055.1, forward strand.
CCTTTGAGGGCTCTATAAAGAGGAACCATTGTTGAAAATTAAATCTTGAGCCTTCCCTTTCTTTTTTTCCCCCTAAAGATTTTCAACAAGGCTCTGAAAGACTGTTGTTACAAAGGATGCTTGTTTTTATAGTCGAAGCTTGCGACAATCACAATGCTTTTGCCTAGGTACGTTACAATATGTGATTCCGACGAATATTTTTATGCTTGATTAGTTGATTACATGGCTGTCTCTCTGTAATAGAACATGCATTTATTGGTTGATGATACAACATAAGAAATGTTGTTTCATTAATGAAATAGAATATAACCTTGTGATTTTGTGGGTTTCTTTTTGTCTCGTTCCTCTTAAAGTTTTATTCTTGGTCCTTTTATGGTGAATCACCCAAACGCCAACTATCAATTTTAATTCATTCTCACAAAAAGATGGGAACTATAGTAGCAGTAAAATTAAAGGGGCATCTCACAGATTAGTTAATATGGACTTTAAATCAGTTTTCCCTAATTCATTCTAATGTCATGAGAGAATATGCTTTTAATTCATTTACTAAGTATATTGGCCTATATTTCTTCATTAACAAAAAAAAAGATTACATCGTATGAATATTTTTAAACCTATTTTTCTTAAGTCGTGTGAGAGTTGAGTGGGAGGAACTGAACCTAATAAAAAGGATGAAAGAAAATAAATGGTTGTATGGCTCACATTTGAAAATATGGACCAAAGAATCAAGAGAAAAGAAAGCTGGTATTACTATATTTAGAAAAAATAATTGTTTGATCTTTATAATTTTGACTCAGTGCAACTTATTTCTTACCATTTTAATTTAATAAAAACTTAGTCTCTATAATTTTAATTATTTAAAACTTCAGTCCCTAAACTTTATGAGATACATAATTTTATTTTTTTTTTAAAAATATAAGGTTCAATATTTTAAAGGGTTATAATTCTAGAAACCATTAACTTTGGCAAAACAACTCTGAAGAAAGTACTAAAAATACAACCCAACGGTAATTTAGTTTGATAAGATATGCTGTGTTTAACTTTCGTAGGGATCACTCCTTGTCTCCCTCCCCAACACCAAAGCCTCTTCACCCAACGATTTCTAAAAGCAAAGGGCCATGTGGCCATTGGACACTGACTTTTGCCTCTTGTGATTGCTGTGAGTTATTTTATAAGTGGTCCTTATCACAAGTTTATTGGTTTCAATAAACTATTATTACGAATTCTTAAAAAATGAATATAATGATTAAAAAATTTTACAAAACAAATGAACGGTGTACTATGATATGTTCTAGAGTTGAAAATAACATGTTAATGTTGTTTCACTTGTTATTAATATTTTTAAATGATTATATTCCTTCTTTCAAACTTTTCAATGATTGCTCCTTTTTAAAAGTCTGTTATTGGGATTTAATTACCATTATTTTTTTTGCCGGCATTCAATCACCTTTATTTATTCTAATAAATAGTTTGCGATTTCTTATGATAAAGTTATGAGAAAAACACACACGTGTGCATGGATACATGCATGTTATATGTGCAGGCGCACATATATATATTGGGCTTGTTTAAAATAACGTTCTCAAAAGATAAATGCACTTTGAACAGTATTTTTCCGTAAAACGAGGTAATCTTATACACATATATATTATCAAGAGTCTCAGTCCCTATTTCCTTGTTAATCTGCCAAGAGCTGGAGTCTCATGAAAATAGCTAACTGTCTTGTTTTCACATTATAGTATATAATATTAATATTAATATTTACTAAACAGTGAAATTCTTGCTGGATAGGCCATCTTAGAACAAAAATATTATTCTAATTTGATTGATGGGTTTGTCAATACATACAATTAATGAGAGAGACAGAATTGTCGCTGAACAGAAAATATAATTGCTATCTTAGTCATTGTTTAAGGGAAGGAATGACAAGATTGCAATTAATTAAGATAATTCCGAGGATTTTCCTTTGACTTTATTGGGTCTTACTTAGTCTAAGACAGTTCAAATAATTAAATAATAATAAACAAATGAACCAGTTAATGCGAGCCTGGTATTTCATTACATTCCACGAATTTTGGATCTTCCTAGGTTTAAGAAGGAGTCAAAATCGTCTAATAACTTAGTTGGCCTTTCTTCTACTATTTTTGTCACGAAGGAAAAAAAAAAATTATTGTTTTGGTGTTTTGATTCATTGGGGCAGCCAAACAGACGAACACGCTTGACAACATAACAGCCAAACAGATTCATTGGTGTCTTGATTCATTGGGTTAAATGTGAAGAGAGTGGCGTGATTTGTTATGAATATAATCATAAATTCTATTAAAAATGCAATAGATTAGAATATGAATTTGAAATTTTATAACAATATTATAACATGTAATCCAAATGAAATTATTTGTGCTGTGTAGAAGTTAGGGTTTGTTTGCCATCACTTCCAGAAATTTAGATTTTGTCCAAATTTAAAAAATTTTCAGAAAAGCTATTTTGGTTACAAAAACTTGGTTTGAAACCTAGGTTTTCTTTTTCTTACTATTTCATCTTTCCTACTTTTTTCCTTCTTTCTCTTTCCTCTTTTTTACTCACTTTTTTTGCCTCGGAATCCACAAAAGCTAATAACTTCCCAAACATAAATTACTTTTCAAAACCTAGATTTTGCCTTGAAACCTATAAAAGCTATTTTCCAAAATTTATTCTCCAAAACTTAGGTTTTGCCTCGGAATCTGTAAAATCTATTTTCAAAATAGCTTCCAAACAAGCCCTTAGTCAAGTTACCAATAATAGGCCTGTTTGGGAACGCGGTAAGAAGTACTTTTACGTAAATTAAGGTAAATATGTGAAGGAGATTATCTCGTTTTACGAAAAAACACTGTTGAACGTAAATTGGGGCTCTCCAGAATCGTTACCAAACATACCCAATACTATTCATCTTTTTCCCTCCCCCTTCCAAGTAGTAATATGATTCACCTTCAAGTAGCCTGTGGGACTCACATTTTATTTACGACGAACATGCTTGTATGGCTTAAGATACACATTTGATCAGTATACAATTATTGAATTAAATCAGATTGACTATTATTTACGAATAGGTGTACTGTTTGCTCCTGATGCTTGATCTTGTGATTGTGGTTCATTTTTGTACGTAGGAGTCTTCTTAAGAGTGTTGTACATCGTTTTCAATATAGTCATTGCTCAACCGACGTTGGTTATTGCCCTTCTTGGAGTTATTTCCTACAATGCATCAATGTGACCGTTTGAGAACGTGTAGAGAAGAATTTTTACGCAAGCTGAGGTAAATATGTGGAGGAGATTATCTCGTTTTATAAAAAACACTATTGAATATGCTTTTTACTCTTGGAAACGTTCTTCCAAACAAACCTAATAATATCTTCACATTGGTTTGTGTTCTACTCCTGCTGTTACGAAATCTTTCAATTTCTTATTTTACTATATTCAACTCTATGTATTCCTCTATCCGCAAAGTACATTGAATGTACAGAAATGGCTATATACAGAAAATCAAAAAGGTCAACCGGTCAGATTTTACTACAATTACTTGAAATGTGTTTGGATAGAAGTTCGTTGTTGGCTGTTTGTACGTATTATATTAGCTGTCAAAATGATTTCTTCAACGTAGTTGATGGTCTACAAGGTAAGTATATGAAAAGAGTTGTCTTAACTTGTGTGAATATGTCTTTATGATGCTATAATAAACATGTTCTTAATTAGATGTTCGTAATGATTAAAGTTGGAGGTAATTATGTTATGTTTTCATGAACTTTTCTATGTATCACTACTGTTTTGCTAGCGATGGATGGATTTTAGCATGTATGCTGAGGAGGGGAATTTTCTTCGATTCTTAGTGCACAGTAACAAAGTATAAAGTGATTGGAATAATGTCAAAATGATTCCCTCTTTTTCTTGTAGCTACTTTTAAAAAAATTGTTTAGTGGCATGGTTTGCTTAGTTATGACTCTTACTTGATTGATTACAAGCATCCCCTAAATGCTTAATTACTGTCTAATAAATTATTGTAATTCATTTATCTTTATGCAATTAGTTAAGAAGCATAGCTACAGCTTCAACTATGATTGTACAATATCGTCAAGGATCTCTCTTTCTATGTTCTTGATAATAAAGAACATAAATGACAGATTACAGCTAGAAAGACAAACCACTAAATTCAACTTATGGAACAAATCAATCCACTCATCGTATGAAACAATCCAAAGATGATGTCTTGTTCCATTATTGACAAGCATATCTCTTTCTATCTTGTAAACAAACTAATCCACTCACCATATGAAACAAGCCAAAGATTGATATAATTCAGACCCAAAATATGCTTAAGAACTAACATTCAACTTAACTTTTTGTAAGAAAGTCCTTCAGTTCATGAAAAACTATCAATCAAACATGTCACAAGCAAACTATCAATCAAAACCTTAAATATGAAAACTTAAACTAATCACATTACATGACGAATTAAAGTTGTCTACCAACCTAATTTTGAATCTTGGTTTGCCATAATATTTTCGTGTAACTTCAAATCCATTTTCAAGCCTTATTTCTTTCCTTAATTTTTGGGATATTTGAGAAGGATTGAGCTATAGCTTTGCATATAATGTTAGATATTTTTAAAATGAAGAGATGTGATTTTAAAAAAGTAATGTTTTTGTAGATTAATAAATTTATGTGAAGGGTTGTATAGGGAATTATAACACTAAAAGTCACCAATGGTCATATCTCTTTAGTTTTTAAAGACACATGAAAGGCTATAACCAACTAGCATTTGGTGAAAGGCTATGTTGTTTTTTTTATTAAACCCTACATACGGATGTAACTCTTTATAGAACAGATATTTTAAATAAATATTATTTATTTAATTATTTAATTGTGCTGGTTACCAATGAATCAACCTATAGAAGTCATGAATATAACATGTAGTTGTAATTTTCTAAATGCATTAATGGTTTTTTGGGTACAAGACGGCTAGCGGAGGCTTGAGTTTCATATTACAAAAGTGTTAAAAGGCTTAGACAGTAGACATATTGCCCAATAAAAAGCTTATCAAGAAGATACTTGTCCCTACAATTAGATACAACATTAGATAATAGCTTCAATCCAAAGTCCTGACAGTGGGCATCTGTTGTTAGTAAATCTGCACATTCTAGTGCTTCGTGACAAGAATTGTGTATTACAAAGGTCACATCCTCATAAATAAGATGGTAGGTGGCTTCAATCTCAGCTACTTCAAGATATATCTCTTTTGCATTATAAATACCCTCACAATACAATATATTACAACAAGATCAAATTCAGCGTATTTCTCTTGGAGTGAGCATAGAGATGAAGTCAAATTGTCACTTTGAAAGTCATTGTTATCTTAATTTGAGTGTTGGTAATGTAATTCATACTCAATGATCTTTTATTATTTCGTATAAGAAATCACAGGTAAACTCAACTTGCACCCTATAATATAGAAATAGGTGGGGTCAATTAAATCTAAATGAAAATGTTGTGCGCGCCTGAAAATATAATGCACACATTCTTTTTCACCCATTTTTTTATACTCTTCAAAGAATCATTCCCACTAACATATAAAACATATAAGAAACCAAAAAAACAAAGACTGATCGACAAAGTTGGGTTAAATCTATGAGGAAATCCAACATTATTAGACTATGTGCCCATTTGAAAAACCGTTGGGAGAATGCAATTTTGCATAGTACATTTTTGCCCATAATGCATTTTTGCATAATTTATTTACGTTTGGATAAATATTGAATTCAAAGTGCATTTATTTTACAAAAAAAAAGTTTTTTACTCAGAATATATTTTAAAAAAAGAATCTATCAAACGCTGGAGTTTACGGGTTAATAAACTTTTATGTTCAAAATGTATTTTGAATCCAAAAAGGATGCAGCCAAACACACACTGTGTCTTTTTGATATTAATATAGATGTAAATGCAATGTAATGAGAAATTAAAAGAAACAGGTCAATTTATTGCTCACGGATATCCCTTGATAGTTGATAGCAGGTACAGTGAAGCGCCACGGGGACCTTTCCAGATGCTTGTTTCTTGCATTACATTCACTCACTCATGGACCTTACCACCGCCACCACAACTTCTTCTACCTTTTTACGAATTAAGCAATCTGTCTTCCCACGCTTCTACCAAATAAAGTTTTTTCTAGAAATACAATGACATAACTCTTGTGAAGGTACCAATGTTCATTTATTTTATTTGAACCATTGTTTGTTTGGGAAATCTGTTGGGAGAAAGGAGTTACAGCTTCCGAGGTGATTTCATGGATTTGGAAATGGTTTTACATATTTCGATATGGTTTTTATGAATTTCGAGATAGTTTTTACAGATTTATAGTTTTGTCTTGACTTACATGCACCGTTGGGGAAATGAGTTATCAAACAAACACATAAGTGAACTATATGTACATTTTATTTTACTTGAACCAGCAAGTTGTGAAGGTAACAATGTCCATTTATTTTACTTGAACTAGTAAGAGAGGCTTCCAGATTACCAAGACTTTAATATCCAGGCCTATAAATGCAGCATATAGAGTTATTATATTTCACTTGATAAGCATATGTATATGCTTTAGTTTGTTTGGATAGCCCGTTTGGGCATTCAAAAGTCATTTCTGCGCTTACCGAGATAAAATTCCTCTCACATATTTACCTTGGAATCTATGTTCGTTCTCCCAACGGACTAATCAAACAAGCCTTTATCTGTTTAAAACACTGACATAAAATCACTGTGAGCATCAAACTTTATTTCACTGTGTCTCAAGCATCTAGACCAAGATTTACAGGAATCCATAGAGATATATCAAACATTCAGATTGCTCAGATAAGCTCCACGACATTTGATAGATCCATATTTTGCATGAAGAATATTAACCTTTTAGCATGCTATTTGAGCTTTATTGGGTTAATTAAAGGATATTTGTGTCATAAAGAGATTAAAAGAAATTGTGCCAATTTTGAGATATTTTACCACTCCTTAAGTCTCTATTCAAGTGCATTTGTGTTAATATGCAGGAATTTTATGTTGTATCCAGCACACAAAATCAGTGGATCTTCTAACTCATCTCCAAAGTTGTATTTGTCCTGGTAGCGGCAACACCTGCAAATAAATAATTAATCCGAGTCGCGTCCGAGGACACTGTCCTTAAGAGCTATTCCGCGACTACCGGCAAGTAAGTTGCGGCACTCCCCAGGATTAAACGGATTCTTCTTGTAAGGATACAAGGAGCAGAACTAGCGGAAGATAGTATAACTCAGTAAGATTTAAGAGTATGCAAGAGGAGGAAGAAAGGTGCACCAAAACTCAAGTATTTTCTTTAACCTCTCATAGACACTGCATTATATATGCCTATATTGCCAAAGCTTTTCAACACCTATTAACAAATAAATATTCCGTTTCAATATTTTATTGAGCTATAAAGCATAATAATGATATAATTCAAAAACCATATTATTATGCTCCCAGCATTCTCTTTATTGCGTCAGTTTTGAAGGTATTATAAAACATAATAAATACATTGTCTCATGTATTTAAAAGCAATGAAGTTATCACTTTAAATGGCACAAAATGCTTTTCCAAAACGGTAGGTTATTAATGTCATAAAGATTGTCAATTAAAATACTCATTTAAAACATTAACATCAAATTTCTATTAAAGGCTCATAATC
>JANTPZ010004057.1:0-14995 GCA_025593235.1 Vachellia pachyceras
CATTCTCCATTCTTCCTCTTTCCGGTCTTTTTTATTTGTTTTATCCCGTTGATTGCCTCGTGACTGATTTGGGAGCGCTGTTGCTGCTAATTTTTTTTGGATCCTTCAGAGTTGTATACTTAACTTAATTGGGTATTGACTTAGATGGCGAAGGACAAAGTGAGGAAATCTCATCTGGTAGCAGATGACAGTGAACCTGCTAATGAACATGTCAAATCTGATAAGAAAGGTATGGTATACTTTTCATGTTTCTAGTTATTGGTTCTTGCATTTGATTGTACGCATTTTTGGTGGCTATATTTATGGATTCCCATTATATAGTATGTTGTAACAATTGCCGAATCTCAAATGCTCTTACTACTCTCTTACTATTTTAAGGGGACATTGTTTGTGATAGATTTCTGAGAAGCCCATGATCACTTGGGAATTGAATGTGACGGAATTTTACTTTATCTTTTCTTTTTCTTTTTGGTCTGAAGGTTGTCCCTTACATTTTCTCTAAAGGTTTTAATGTCCATTGCCTGCAGAAAGGAAAAAAACTAAGAAAAGGCAAGCTGAACTTGATCCTGATCTCTTAACCACAACAGAGGAGGTGAATTTTGGTAAGAATTATGGAATGTTTAACTGTCATGGAATTATGGATGTTAATAATCATAAACACCTTTCTCTCAAGTCTCACCTCCACTGAGTATGTCATTTTTCCTTAATGATTGACATGAACCATTTATTTCATTAACCCTTTTCTCTTCTTAACAAGTGGCCTGTCATTGAAATACCAATTTCTGCTTTTGTAATACTCCTCTTGAAAATGTCGATTAAACTGTGTCTGCATGTGTGTTTTCCTTTGAATCTTGTAAAATACCTACACTGTGTTATAATGTTTGTGTTTAATGATTTTTCTATACTCAATACAAGATGTCAAAATCTGAAAGCTACTGGATTTTAAAAAAATGCCTATTTTTTTTAAATCATAGAGGTTCTTTTTTGTTTCCTTAAAGTTCATTCTCAGGTCTGATTAATGCATAGCTATCTGATGCTAAGTATGCCATATTTTTACATATTTGTTGGCATAAGAATTAGTTTTTTTGTTTTGCCAGAGATAAGAATTAGGTTTGCTAGCCGTCTAAGCTGTTCTACATGTTCAATGCATGATTTGTGTTGGGTACAGCTTCACACTTGATTTACCTGGTGAGATATTGAGTTTTTCTTCTTATACTGGTACCATACGTAAATCAAGGTGAGGCAGCAGATGGAGACCTTGATTTTGATGTGAATGAGCCAACAATGGGAGATAAACTTGCTAGTCTCACTTTGCAAGGCGAGAATGACAAATCCAGGAGTGTCAAGGAACAAGAATCTTCCATCCCAGCAATGCCTCCAACTGCAAACTCAGTTGATATTTTGCTCAAGCAAGCATTGCATGCCGATGATCGTGCCCTAATACTAGACTGCTTGTATACACAGGATGAGAAGGTTTTTCCCCCTTGTTTCCTCCCTCCTTTTCTACTGAACCGTTTCTGTCTGAGAATGGTGAATTATTTTCATAATCAGGCTGTTGTATGATATGCATGATGTATCCTGTTTGGCAGGTTATACATAACACAACTTCACAATTGAAGACATCTCATGTCCAGAAATTTTTTAACTTCCTTGTATCCGTTATTGCTGAGTCCAGGTAAAAACATCATGATAGTAATTGGACCGTATTTTTTCAGTAAGCTTAATAGCGCTTCTACACATTTATACATTCAATTCTTAATACTAATATAAATCACGTCCTTTCTTTTTATCTTTCGTAGGGGTGCTATTATGGCTTGTGCTCTTCCATGGCTAAAGTTTCTGCCTCTAGAACATGCTAGTTTAATAACATCCCAGGAATCTTCGTTCCAGGATTTGAATTCTTTGAATCAGGTGCACTGTTGGATCATGACTCATTATAGATTTGTTTTTGTTCCGTGACAAGATAGCTGCTGATTGAAAACATGTTCTGAAATTTTAATTGACTGCTTTGATCAATTCTTGAGTAGTTTTTCATGATCACACACCAATAGTAGGTTTCCCAAATTTAATCTGTTGTTTGGTACAGCTGATTGGCTCTAGGGTCTCCACGTTCAAATCTGCCATTGAATTGTCGAGCACCATAGACCTCCTTTGCGCTGGAGTAAGTATTCTTTAACTTCTACATACATGGTTAGCAGACTACAAGGTTTGCTTGAACTTATTCATGGTTTCTCTATTCCAGGATATTGATGAGGAGGCGGACGAAGGAGAAAAAACAGTGCCAGTTATCTATGAGGACCAGGATAGTGATGAAGAATCTGACGACGCAATGGATACGGACCAAAATCCTCTAGATGAAGAACAATCTGTTGATACATTCAACAGCGACGGGGACATCGAAGGAGATGATGATAATGATGACAACGATGATGTTACGAGTGAGTGAAGTGAACGTGGGGCTTTTTGTTCTTTTCAAAACTTTGATGGCACATATAGCTGAGAACAAATGGCCATGTTGCTTGTAGCTGTGGTTGAATCGGGGAAAATAGATGGCATTGTGTCCATTAACGGCTGAAAATCATTAATTCCATAGTTTTGTAACTGCTAGGTTTACAAGTCATAGAATCACCTATTATTTTTTTAAAAAAAAATTTGAGCGAGTTATGAACCATTATCTTACTTATGGGAACACAGGAAGATTGATCAAATTGAATCTTTGGCTCTTTGTATTGTCATGTCTGCATCCACTTCTGTAATTAAAGCTTAATGCAGTAGCTCCATTTTTGTTCTGGCGAAAAAAAAGGATCTCCATTATTGATAATACTAGAAGAGTCTATTAATTAGTTATCCAAATGGAATGAATTATGAGAAATTGCAGTAAATACGCATGTATTTTTTTTAAAAAAATAATAAGTAATTTTGATGCGTTAATAATTTTATTGGCTATAAATTTTTTTGGGATGTGAGGCTATTATTTTATTTTGATCCCTCTGAGTTGCTCTCAAGAATCAAGTGTTTTTGTTTAATTTTACCCTAAATCTATATTTTCAATTTAGTTCTTTACAAATAAAAGTGATCAATTATTTTTTTAATTTAGTTACTGTCAATTAAATACTAATGAACTAATGAGTCCTCTGTTTTTCACAGGGTTTGAGATAAGTCATAACAATCTGACCAAATATATATATATATATATATATAAGACATAATCATGCAACCAGCAACCTTATGATATATGAAATCTAAGAAATGAATTGTACTGATTTGATTGGCCAAAAAGGAATGATACCGATTTATTGTGAAGAATAAAATGGGGGCTGCATGATGAGATTGTGAACTTCCTAGTCAAAGAAGCCAAATATCAGAATAGATTGGTTGCACCTGGCCATTATGTTATGTGTAGCTTCATGAAAAGTTCACAAGTGATATGTGTGTGTGCTCCTTCTACTCCAAAATGTAAATCTTGGATTTTTTAATTCATAACATTGCAAGTCACTTGAAGTGTAATTGGTATTTATTGATTATTTTGTTCCTATAATTATTGTTTAAATGTGATTTCTTATATTTCTCTCTCCTTTAAAATCTCATTAATTAAATGTGATTTCAAAACAAAGACTAGAAAAGGATGTGGAGTTTTGATCTCTTGTCTCAATTCACAAAAGAAAAGGTGATCTCTTTCTCTGTAGCAATAGCAGTGTAGGTATCATATTGTTGGCCGTGAAAAGTAGTGACATTATTAAATGGAGCATGATGTGAATATGAATGGAGTGACAAAATAGGCAAGGTTCTAGTGACACGGATTCGTAATCGTAAAAATGTTTCGTAACAAATGAGTAGCATATGATGATAAATTTCGGTATAGAAAATGACATATCCATATTGCCAACTCATTATTGAACCTTTTAATTATTAAATTCATTTCTTTTCTCCAAGTAGCATGAGATGTGCTGCATTGAAACTAGTTTCAATGCAATATGTATTTTCATAGAATCATACCTATTTCCTTTACCCTTCCCCAAGAGAATGCACACCAATCCAATGAAATCAATGATATCAACTAATGACTTAGCAATCCAAAATCTCTTTTTCTTTTTCTGTTTTGTACAATTATAACAAAAAACAGAAACCATTTGAATAGCCTAGCTTGAACTAATAATTACATTTAATTAGTATGAGTTCTATGCAATATAGAGAGTGCTAAAGAAAATGAGATGGGTTATTCATACATCCATCTAATCCTTAATATATAATCCATTAACGAAGAAATCGAACTACAAAGTAAATGGGGAGAATTGGGAAAAAGTCCCCCATTAGGGAATTAATTATAAAATGAGATTTTCCACATGTGTACAACTGAACTTCTATGTTATATATAATTAACCTTCCACATATGCAACTAAGATTACACATGTATAATTGAACAGGTCATATTCTCTAATTAATTTCCTGATCGGGATTTTTCCCCCAAGTAAATTCTTACTACCCTTGTCATATCCCATTATCTGTTGCACTGTATTAGGCATTCACTTTTGTAAGGAGGCATAGATGGATAAAGCTGGACTGAGAGAGAGAGAGAGAGAGAGTAAAGAATGTAAGCAGCAGCCACAGAAGCAGAAGCAAAGGAATACCAATGGAGAAAAAGATGGTCAAAATGTTTGCCTCAAACACTTGTTCTTCCATCATCAACTTCTTTCTTTCTTTCTTTATTGAAACTCGCCATTCTCCCTTTTCTTTTTCTCTTTCCCTCTTTGTCTGTTTCCTCTTTTTAATTCTTTCAAATATTTCTGACACCGTTTGGCAAAACGTTCAGTAGTGTCAAAAGCATAGTGTTTTTCCGTAAAATGAGACAATCTCCTCCACATATTTACCTCGACTTATGTAAAAGTACTTTTCCACCGTGTTACCAAACGGATGTGTGTATTCTCTTCAGTTTTATAATTTTCAAGATATGCTTCATCCTTTTAATATTTCGTACTTTATGTTTATCTCAAAATTTAATTTATATTTTTCATTCTTATCGCTCAATTGATCACATATCCACAGTTAATGGTCACAAGTTGGCGGAAAATTGATCATTTATATTCCATTTTTAATAGACTCTCTCTCTCTCTAGGGTATCTTTTTTCAATTCATCACTTTCATTTCTTTATCGATGTATTATTTCTCTCACTCATCCTCTAAATAAATACTCTAAATAAATAGAGGTATACATATTTGCTGTTTTAAATTCGTTTCAACTAGCAAATTTTTTATCTACGTACTCTCATAATCTTATTTATAAGTCATTCTCAACGTATTTCATCGAAAATGAAGAAAAATGTTAAATTTTAATAAATATGTTTTAAAATTCAACCACTTATTAGTTTTACCCATATTTTTATAATTTTTTTTCCAAATACAAGGAGTAACCATGTCTTTTCACCGCTTCAGTTAATTTCATTTTGCATCTTCAAGATTGTAGTGAAATTTTAGAATTGTTTAGGTGTGTATCTCTATCATTTCTCTAAGTAAATAGATAATAAAAGACCATCTTCAAGAAAATCTACTTATCATGAATACATTTCATAAACAACAGCTTGATTACAAACTCAACTTGAGAATCTCTCATAAATGAGTATCTTTGTGTGTGTAGCATGCTAAAGAACTCTTTTAATTTTTTCCTAAATATATATATTCTTCTACTGAAATTAATATTCTGTTTAAAGCACATTGTGAGAGACTAATATCTTAAGCCAGACTAATTAAATGTGTCACTTAGCTTTATTTCTATTTACCTTTAATTCATTTACTTTTACTTTTTTTTTTCTACTTTAAGAGGAGAATAAAGGAATATTCAAGTTGTAAAGTAGCAAGTATTTTATGCCAAACACTTTGACTGTCAAACTCGTTTTGATTTTCCCAAAGAAAATTTTGAAAGAGACTTGCTTCTTTTTGGCATAAATTTCTGTCTCATCAAATGAATTTTCCCACATTTTGTGAATATAGAGAATTTAAATTACTAATTATTTCAATGCAATGAATGTATATTATTGTCCAATGACAAGCATTTACTTTCTTTTCACTTTTTTTTACATATTTTGAATGACATGGATTCTGTTGCCATATATATATATAAAAATTATTAGTATTATCATAATTAATAATATTCCATGGTCAAATGGCCTTTCTAGGGGCTCATGGTATTGATATATATGATTGATTAGATATTTAATTTCTACATTAGGTTGTTCCTCCATTAGGTTACAAGAATCACCATAGACTTTTTGTGTGGGTCTTGAATTGTTGACTCAGCTTTTTTTTGTGCGAAAGAAATACATTTCTTCTTTACTTATGATATATTAATTTGTTGATGTATAAAAAAATTTAATTTGTTGAGATATGATGAGTTAACAGTAAAAATAATTTTAGTGGTATATGCTTTTTTATGCTTCTAACTTTGGCATAATTAATAGACACATTATAATATTAGCATGTGCTTTAGCAGGAGCCTCAGCCTTAATTTCATACTCAAGTATCCTCATGTTAAAAGGTACAATCTGCATTGTCTCTTTTTTTTAAAAAAATTATAGTATGAATGTCTTGTACTTTTAATTATAAAGAAAGAAAATATAACATAAAATCTTGTAAAAATGAATTCAAAAAGTGATCAAAGTTGAAATATATACACACACCCTAGCACAAAAATCGGACCGGATTGGTCGGTTCAATCCCAGAAACCATATTAAACTAGTGGGTCAACCAATTTGGTTAAAAAGACTCCTTAAAGGCTAAAAAACACCAAAAAAATGGAATCATAATGAGAAAATGTGATTAATTAACTTTTAAAACAAATATAATAATAAAATTGTCCTTTAATTCTTTATTTTCCATTTAAACAAATTTACTTATGAGGAAATAAAATAAAATTAATTCATTTATCTCAATATTTTTTATCATTCATATTTAATTAAACTCCAAAAATTTAAAAATATGGGTTAATAAAATAATATTCTAAGTTTCACCTATTAATTTTTTTAAAATAAAATAGAATCTATTAAAATCTATTATTTTAATATAGTCAGTCTAGTTCTGGGTTGACCCCGATCTGATCCGCCAACTCTTGAACTATTATCTCACCCCATTCAATCATCAATCCAAGTCTTTTGAACTTTGGTACACACATAATTTGTACTATTTACATTAAATTTTGTCAATTTAAAGCTGTTAGAGGGATGAAACCACAATTTTTTATGCAGAAAGAAAACAGCTGTGAGCCAGGGCAAACGTACAAAGCATCGTCTCGTTTAATGCTAATGCTAACATATATGTTTCTTTTCGCTGGAACTTTGTAGGCAGTGTAAATTATGACTTCGTTAAAAATACATTCATAGTTGATGTTTAACAATACCTTAAATCAGATTGCATTTAATAAAAAGAGTAAATGTATATATAAAAACAGAAATTAATTATCTTTATTTTTTGTGGAAGGAACCGTGGCTTAATCGAAACTTAGCACATTCTTAATTATGTGTTCAACTCTTTGTAGGTTGTGAGGGGCGTATGAGTTCAAGTTTTCTTGAAATTTCTTTTCCCCCCTTGAAAATGATTTCTTGAAAGTTGAAAAGCGACCTATGACCAACCATAAATAATATTGGGATGAAGGGGGAAATGACAAAGAATAAGCAAAGAAATTAAGGAGTGGTTCATTTGATACAAACCAAAGTTGTCGAGTGATTTTCAAGGGAGAAAAATAAACGTTTATCTCATTATAAACTTTGCAGATGAAACCTTAAACTAATATTAAGAAACTGGCAACAAAATGAACTTGTCTTCCACTGCCTAAAAAAACAAAATATGAATATATATATATATATAAAGCATCATCCTGCTCTCTTTGGAATATAATTGAAGCATGCACGCCTCACAGTACACACACCCCCCAACTTAACTTTATCTCGTTCTTTTCTTCTTTTGGATTTCAATTCATTGATCCATTTTGTATCAAAGTTTGCCACTGATTCTCTCTTTTCTCTGTGACCCATCTCTCTCGCTTCCTCTATATAAACCATTCTCCCATTGCTCATTCCCTCACACTTGTTTTCATCTCTCTTCTTCATCGCTAATACTCTTTTACTTACATAACTTCAACTCAATTGCTCCATTATTGTCCTTCAGGTATGCCCTCTTATATTCTTCCAACATATTATTATATCATCTCCCTCCTAATTATTTCTTTGTAATACATACACAGAGCTATCGGATTCGTGTACGCATAACTGAGCCTGTATGTGTATAACATATCATCACTTAAAATCCACTAGCATTTAGAATATAGCATCACTCTCCAATTTCTATGTTACAGTATCTTTAAAATAGCACTAACCATTTTATGCTGCATAACATTCATGATATCATCTTTTTCCATCTTAATGTCTTGGAAGATACCACAAACAATACAACAACATCAAGTCTTATCTTACTATGTGAAATTAGATATATATATATCATTCAGCATGAGATCTCTAATAGCCTTTTTTATATATATATTTAAACCAATTAAATTGATTTTGGGTTAATACAATGTTTCGTTCTTATAGATTGCTCTCATTTTGATTTTGATCATTATAATTTGAATCCACAAGTTTTTGTCACACAAGCTTTTTTCCATCTAAAATGTTAGTCTCTATATTTTAATAAAGACCTTGATCATTTTACCCTTTAAATGATGAAAACCTATGGTTTAAAAATACAGGAACTAGAACTAAAATAAATGCGAACTACAAAGACAGAACATTATATATTTAACCCTTTTTTTTTTACCAAGAGCAATGTAATACATCCTTGTCCCAATCAAGTAGTGAGTGAAAATATACATATAAATATATAATGCAGAATGAGCAGCAGGCCAGGAGATTGGAAATGCAAGTCGTGCCAGCACATGAACTTTCAGAGGAGAGAATCATGTCAGAGATGTGGAGAATCGAAGTATGGAGAATATTATGGTGGAGGAGGAGGGAGATCATCATCATCTGGATCAGATGTTCGTCCTGGAGACTGGTATTGTTCTGCTAATAACTGTGCAACACACAACTTTGCCAGCCGCTCAAGCTGCTTCAAGTGTGGTGCTTTCAAAGATGACTTGTTATCTTCTTCTTCCCTCAACACTACCGACTTCCTTCTACGCTCTAGACCTTTCGCTTCTCCTCCTACTTCCACCAGACCTTCATGGAAATCTGGTGATTGGATTTGCAATAGGTAATTATATGGTATAGCTATGTTTACAGTTCTATGTTTCCTCTCTTTTAATTAGTACAGAAATAAACACCAGGTGCATTATAACAGACGCAAAAATAGTTTATGAGCCCAAAGTATTCAGCGGCTAATAACACAAAAATATCTTTTGATGATTGCTTCTTTTTAAGGGTACAAATTATGCTTGGCTGCTGTCTTTGATAGGCATGCATTTTGATTTTCATTGGGGCCCTCTTTGACTGCTTTTAGGAGATCTATAAGTACTTAAGAAATCTCTCTCTCTCTCTCTCTCACACACACACTCTCTCTCTCGTTTCCTCATTCTAATAATGATTTTAAATGCAAGATGAAGGTTACTTATCTACCCGTTTGAATAATATTTTTCCCCCGCAAGTTTCATCATTATGACACCAACTTTTTTAATTTAACAGGTTGGGGTGCAATGAGCATAACTTTGCAAGCAGAATGGAATGCTTTAAATGCAGTGCCCCAAGGGACACATACTAGAATTGAGATCATCCAATTTTGGTATAAATCTATATATGTTCACATTAATCCATGCATGTTCTGTTGTCATATATGCTCCCAGTAATTATAAAACTTTTTTACAATATTTCATGGCTTTGTCTTCAGGAGTTATAGCGATTAGCGAAGGAAGATGGACTGTTGTAATGCGAGAGAATCAAGTTGGAATACTTCTTTATTAATTTCTTGGGGGATGATCAAAACTGTTAGCAAGAGTGAAAGAGAATGGTTCAGAGCCAATATTACAGAGAAGCCACATCCCTTTGATTAGCACTTAGGTTGAGAAACTATATCCTCCATGTCTTTTTGTACCTGAACTATAGCCATGTTTATGGTGTCCTAATATTACTTTTTCTTTGGTCTCCTGTTCTTGTACTCGCTTGCGTGGTTTAAGCTAAGATGAATCTCTATCTTTTCTCATATATCTCGAAATCATGACATGGCTCTTTCTTCTCAATGATTATGTTGAGGACCATATCTTGAGTTTGCAAATAGATACATATAATGTTGTTATCATGTGATCTAAAGGTTGCGGGTTCAAATCCTATAAACAACATCTCCACTTACGGGGGAAAGCAGAGTATATGTTCCTTCCTAAATCATGTTTGGTGGGAGCCTTGTGTCCGTCATATATGAATATAACCTTAGGTTAAATATATGTTCTTTCATCTACGGTGAGGTCTGATTCACTTATAGCATCAACGAAACAAAGAACAACTCACATTGGATTCCATTCATGAATTTAATAATAAACTTTATAAAGCATATTGTGGCTTATATAAAAAGATGAACCCATTATCATTAAAAAAAAAAATAAAAGATGTACCCATGGTGGCTCCGTAACTGTATTTGCTTTTATGATGGAATCTTTGATCTTCCTTTGGAGCTAGCTTTACGTAAGCTAGCTTATAAATTAAATATCTAAGTACATGAGCAAGCTCAGCATCAAAATTAACCCAGACTTTAAAAAAAAAACTTTTCAGAAGACTATAACGAGTTTTTCATCATTGCACAGTAAGCTGATACCCACTTGTCTCTTCTCAATACTCAGTAGCAATGGACAATGGAGTCAAGTAGCTATATACCTACAGTTCTTTCATGATTGCAATGAGAAGTGAACAAAACAGGTATATATAACTAAGTACCTGTCAGAGTAAACGAAGCCTTACGGCTAAATCATGCTATTTTGTTTTCAGAAAGCTAGACATGTTTACGCTTCAGAGTTTGGTTTCCTCTGAAAGCACGTATAATCTTTCTGACATCCTTTCTAATGCACAAGAATGCAGAAACAAGAGCAAGCCACATTGCAGGACGAATACGAGCATCTTTTTCTTGATCCAAACCAGATTGAAACATAAGGGATTCTCTAATTAGACCCCATATCACAAGAAGTATTCCAAATAGCCCCATTCTTCCAGGTTTTATCAGACCCATAATTGCTCCTCCAACTGACAAATAGCTTCCTGCTAGAACCTGTAGAGAGCAACCTAAATTCAAAATAACAGCTAAACTTTTGGCATTTACTGATATAGATGCAGTTTTATCCCCTCAAAAAATAATCAGGCTTAAGTTGATAAGAAAGGATACTACTATATTTTCAAATAGAGACTGCTCACCGATTTTCCCTATTTTCCTTTTTAACAATAAGCTTAACCACTTTAGGAATAGATGTAGTTCTGTCAAATTACTAACCTCTAGGCGATGGAGATCTGATGCAGGGCTAGTTTGCCTTGTATTGAACTTGTATAACTTGAGGAGGTTTCTGAAGTTTGGGATGTCTTTATGATTGTAAAGAGCCTTTGCAAGAGCTCCTGGGTAAAGAAGAGCCTTCACAATGAAAGGAGGGAACACATCGCTTGCAATTAACTGAGAAGAAGTGACGTCTAATGGGGTCTTACAGATCCCAAATTTGCATGGAACACTGAGAATCAAACAGGGACAAAATAAATGTTATGAACCAGAATGTTTCAAAGTATCAGTACAAAGAATTTGTGGATATCATATCAAGTTTGTCCCCAGCATTTGAATGCACCAAATGAATCTCTAACATGTACTTCTTTGTTCATTTATTTACTTATTCAGGAGTTTCATTTTCTATAATTTTTTTTTTTTTGCAGGTTTATGACACTCAATTTATGAAGGATACATGACTAAGTTACACTTTTTTCCTGCAACATGCATTTGCTGGTCAACACATACAAAAGAGGGAAATAGGACTTCTAAACATTAAATCAATCTCTATAGAAAGCCCTCGTTTCTGGGTAAATGATTCAGGATCTTTGCTCCATTGGAGACAATGCCCTGGTAATAAGCATTTGCCTGAGTTGAGACAATCTCAGTCTCAGAGTTTAGCAAAAACGAAAGATAAAATTCAAGTGGAAAATAGATTGATAAAAATAAAGACGACAATTGGCAAGTAATAAAACGTAACTACGTCCAACTCAATTGCAAACTCCAACACTGTTAGAATGAATACATAAAGAGCGAACTCGGACACAACTCAGAACATTTTCACACAAAGTTTAATTTTTTCCTCTTTTTCCCCTTAGTTTCTCATTCTCAACTTATATGACTGAACAGTGATTTTCCATATTTTTTGGGGGGCTTCTTGATAGTGTGGGGTGATATGAAGGAAGCATTACCTGAAAATTGGGACTTGAAAGATGATAACAGCGAAATATATTAGAAATGCAATAGAGCAGATTGAGTTAGCCCATTTCCTCGCTGAAGACATGGCGGCAAATCTTTGAAATTGCCTTTCAAGATGGGCCAGTATGGCAGTATAATATAATGAGACAAAGGATAGAGACAGATGGGGTGGGAACACAGATACAAGTTCGAGTTTTGTCTGTTTCTCTCTTACCGAGGGAAAAAACCCTATTTTTTCAACATAGATACCCAAATTTTAGCTTTGACTTTTTCGGCGGAAGGAAAAAATTGGGAGATTTATTGTAAGGTTCTAAGGAAGGAAGTTATTTATGAAAAGGTCCCAAAAGGTTGTCAATGACAAGTTGAGAAGCATCATTGACAAGTGGAGCAGATACCATTGATAACTCTTGGAACCTTTTTATAAATAACTTCCTTCATTGAGACCTTACAATAAATCTCTCTTTCTTCATTTTTTTCCCTCCTATATGATAGATAATGAGTTTTTTTTTTATCTTTTTTGTACATTAACTATAGCATTTGGTGATGTTATTGTTTATAGCAATTGGTACACATGGGGTCATTTAATTCAAAATTTTGATTATTATATCATTTCACTGCAATACTATTTTATGAAATTTTATCCCTGGTGAATATTGATTATTTCCCCCACATAGTCCATCAATTCATGAAGCTGCTAATTTTTCAGATACAGTAAATTCTAGACTAATTCAACCGCCCTTTTCTCCCCAAAATTCTCGTCCCTCTAATTCCTACTGGGTAATAATAATACATAGATGATAGGCCCATCTTTAATCCGTTCAAATTACAAAAGCTGCCACGAAAAGTTTATATTTACCTCTATATGTTTTTATTCGGAAAATTTAGTTTTAGGTCACAAATAAATAAATTATTTAAGGAATGATCCCATAAAGAAAAATAGTTAATGAGAAGTCTCATTGACAACATAAAGTGTTGCAAACACAATGCATATTGTTATCATTACAAGAACCTCATGTTGTCAATTGGGACATTTCATTAAATATTTTCTTCCATATGACCATTCTTTAAATAATTTGCTTATTTAGAACCTAAGAATAAATTTCCCTTTTTATTTCAAGCCCGACACAACAAATTAAGAGGAACCTAATTTTGTTATCGTTTGGTCACCATGCAAAGTTGTTGTAAGGTGAGGCTTAAAAAACCCTTTAAAGACAGGTGTTTCTATTTGTTCGTTCAAAACTCCAATAATTATATAATTTTTAGTAATAATATTAGTAAATAAATTCATCATTTGGTTGGCCAAAAAAAAAAAATAAATTCATCATTTGAATTAAAAACGATAGTAATCTGAAAAACCGCTATACAATTATCATCTTGAATGGGTAACTCGATTATAAGTGAATCTAACTAGTCCCATTTAAGTACAAAAACCGTGATGTCACCTAACTGGAAAAGAGTCAGAATTGGACGAACGGAAGATCCCATTTGGATGGGAAGGCAAAGGTTGGTATGTTATTGGATGGGGAACACTATATGACGTGTACAACAGAGAGGCCACCCATATTACTTTACAATTTGATGCAGCACCATTTTAAAAAAACATTCATCCATCAGACACATTTCTGTTGCCTTTCCACAAGTCAAAGAACTAAATAAAATCCCATCATGTAGTTGTTACAGTGCTTTCACAAGGTCTGGGCCACTCGTTCATATAAATCACGAGGCCAGTTCCTCTTCAAGTTATCTGCAATGAAACTCGCAATCTGCATCAAGAAGATTCAATCATATCATGAGTAGACAGTAAGAACCTCTTCCATTTACAAAATGAAATTAACTAGCCGTTTTAACATGACAATTGAATGCAGGTAACTTACCAACTACCAACTACTACACATAATAATCTGTTATTTTAACATTTCAGGGGGAAAAAGGCAGCTAAATAAATTCCATGCAATTAGTGCGCACCTCACTGTATGGTTCTCTACTATGGTACTAAATTTTGTATTAGGATAAAATTCGTTTACCATATATTCTCCCTATTCACAATAGTTGCGTTTGATCCTCTGACACACCTTTGCAATTATACAAAGGAATGGACAAGATAATACAAGATTGTTCTCCTTTTTAATACATACCTTAGCCCTTAGGGCACGAAGTGATCCATCGGTGTCTGACACATTGTCCAGACAGGTGAGGGCAACTTTCAAAAGATCTGGAACACAGGCTTGGACATGAGGAGATAAATTTTCAAACACATCAACAGCAATATCAGGACCTCGAGGATCTAGAGGGAGGAATGGGAGTTTAGCAACCGCCCTTAGTGCATCCGCATAATGCCCTGTTCTAGACAACTTGTGAATTGACAATATTGCCTCAAGTTGTCTCAACACAGTTTGCAGGGTAAAAACATGATCTCTCTCTTGTAGGCTGCAGATGGAATTTAATCAACCTTTAGGACATATGTTTATTAAAAGAAATGCCAAGTTATAGTCAAATAGTTAATAACCATTGATCAGAGGAGTTAAATTCAAAGAGTCAAAACCCAGATTCATAGTCTTGCAATTCATCTGCAGGGAACCTCAAAGGCTCA